>VWZI01014190.1:124562-146487 GCA_013396835.1 Psilopogon haemacephalus
TTTGGTGCTGAATGTGGTCATTGTCACTTCACTGGGTTTTGCTAGTCAACAGTTAATGAATCTGAGTAGTTTTCCAGTGGAACTTGTTTTTTGTAGTAAACTGAATTTGTATAAACTCTGTTGTGCAAGGAAGTATCAGGAGGATCCTGTAGGCAACTAAACTTTCTCCCAGCATTGTAGCTGCCAAACCACAAATCATCTTACCTGTATTTTGTCTTCCTTTATCACCTCATATACTCCCCAGCACAGCACCTAATGGAATGGCTACTAGAGTAGCATTCTTAATGGCAGTCTCAGGCTACTGACTATTACCCTCTGCTGGTTATCCAGGCTGGCAGTGATGAGGTTGACAAGAAGGGTACTAAGGTAATTAAAAAGTAATTCAAAGATCTGGGTCATTTAATTGATGGGGCAGGAGTGCAGGTCATGGTCTGCTCAGTTCTTCCAGTGGAAGGGATAAATACTGACAGGAGCAGGAGGACCCATGTTTTCAATAAATGGCTCAAGGGCTGGTGCCAGTGGAATTTTGGGTTCTTTGATCATGGGGCAGCTCTCACTGCACCTAGCCCACTAGACCCAGATGGGCCTCTGTCCTGGTAGGGCATAAATCCTGCCCAAATTTGTTTGGACCCGTGCTCTCCTCCTGTAGCAAGGTTCTGGGAGTTGCAGGATTGAGCAGAAAATGAGGTTTTGGTCAGAGAGCCCCATGGCACATGACCAAGTCAGATGTCTTGTGCTGTCTCTTAAGTGTTAGGGTGGACACCTAGGTGCAGAACTTTGAATTCATTGGCCAAAACAATGGACGCCTATTGGCTAGTTTCACCCTTCAAAATAGTCTATTTAGGGAAGAATGATTTAGGACCGTTGCTTCTTTCCTGCTGCTTATCCCTGAGACTGGACATCTATTTGCACCTCTTTCACAGCAGCCACGTGTTTGCAACGTGCATTGCATCTTGCAGCCTAGTGGCAAGGCAAACTTTTGTTTCTCCTCCTCTCCTCGGGACACTCTGTACCCATTGTGTCTGTGAGTATAGGCGGGATTAGGATTTGTCCTGTTATCAGGTTCCCTGTTTACCAGGTTCTGACTGTTTAAACTGTTTAAGCTGTTAAACGCTTTGATTCTGTGTTTATAAATAACCTTTGTGTAATTGCCTCTTACTGACCAAACACCCAAAGAACCTCAGGGAATTTTCCCCGAAATTTTGACTATTAATAATAAAAAACAATATGCATAAAATGCATATTATTAATAATTCATAACTGGTTATTAATAATTGTAACAGCCCCACCTATCTACAAAGGGCAAAAAGATCCTAGCCCATAAGCTGGCAGGGCTTATTGAGAGGACTTCAACTAGGTTTGAAGGGGAGTGGAGATGAAACCAGGCACTCCAGAGAGGAGGAAAAGGGTGTAATCAGGCCTTCTTGTGACAAGCTGGAGGATGGCACACGCTGGCTGGGTGGAAGTGGGGCTAGCAAGGGCTTTCAGACCATTGCCCAGCAGTATGACAGGAACACAGCAAAACAGTCAGAGTCTCATAGAGTTTTCCACTCTGTCAGGGTAAAAGTCAGCATGCTCAGTTCAGTCCCTGAAATGCCTGTACACCAATGCATGTAGCATGGGGAATAAACAGGAGGAGTTAGAAGTCCAGGTGCGCTCAGGTGGTTATGATCTGGTGGCAATTACAGAGACCTGGTGAGATAGCTCACGTGTCTGGAACGTGGTCATGGATGGCTGTGTCCTTTTTAGGAAAGACAGGTCAACAAAGTGAGGTGGTGGAGTTGCTCTCTATGTGAAGAAGCAACTAGAATGTATTGACTTCTGCCCAGGGGAGGATGAGGAGCAAGTAGAGAGTTTGTGGGTACAAATTAAGGGGCAGGCTAGCAGGGCTGATACAACCGTGGGTGTTTATTACAGGCTGCTTGGTCAGAATGAGGAAGTTGATGAGGGCTTCTACAGAGAGCTAGTAGTTGCCTCTCAATCACAGGTCCTGGTTCTCATGGGGGATTTTAATTACCCAGACATTTGCTGGAAGGCCGACTCAGCTAGTCAGCCACAGTCCAGGAGGTTTCTCCAGTGCACTGATAATAATTTCTTGATGCAAATGATGGAGGAGCCAATTAGGAGAGGAGCACTGCTGGACGTGATACTCACCAACAAGGAGGGTCTGGTTGAAACAGTGAAGGTTGAAGGCAGCCTTGGCTACAGTGATCATGAGATGGTGGAGTTCAGGACCTTGAGTGGTAGAAACAGGATCTAGCAGGATCACAACTCTGGATTTTAGTAGGGCCAACTTTGGCCTCTTCAAGCAATTACTAGTGGAAATAGCAGAAGACAGAGTACTACAAGGCAAAGGGGGGCCTATGATAGTTGGTTAATTTTCAAGAAATACTTCTTTCAAGCTCAAGGTCAGAGCATTCCAGTGGGAAGGAAATCAAGAAGGGGAGTCAGGAGACCTGCATAGTTAAGTAGGGAGCTGCTGGACAAAATCAAGTGGAAGAAGAAAGTCCACAGATCGTGTAAGGAGAGACTGGCCACCTGGGAGGAGTATAAGATGGTTGCCAGAGGATGTAGGGAGGCTAAGGCCTCCTTGGAATTCAGTCTTGCAAGGCAGGCCAAAGACAACAGAAAGGACTTCTTCAAATATATTGCAGGGTGAACCAACACTAATGGCCCACTGCTAAATGGGATGGGTGCCTTGATGATGGAGGATGTGGATAAGGAAGAATTGCTGAATGCCTTCTTTGTCTCCATCTGTACTCAGGAGCCTCACATGCCTGTGGCCACAGAGGAAGACAAGATTAAGGAGGAGGCTTCCTTGGTTGATGGGGACTGGGTTAGGGAACAGTTAAGTGAACATCCATAAGTCCATGGGTCCTGATGGCATGCACCCATGAGGACTGAAGAAGCTGGCACAGGTCACTGCCAGACCACTCTCCATCATTTTGGTAAGTCATGGTGGACAGGAGAGGTGCCTGGGGATTGGAAGAGGGCAGACATTACTCCAGTCTTCAAAAAGGGTAAGAAGAAGGACCCAGGTAAATATAGACCGGTCAGCCTCACTTCTCAGAAAGAAAATGGAGCACCTTATCCTCAGCTTTTTAGCTTGGAGAGGAGGAGACTAAGAGATGACCTCATTAATGTTTATAAATATGTAAGGGGTGAGTGCCAGGAGGATGGAGCCAGGCTCTTCCTGGTGATGCCCAGTGACAGGACAAGGGGCAGTGGGTGGAAGTATAGGAGGTTCTGTGTGAACCTGAAGAATTTTTTCACTGTGAGGGTCACAGAGCAGTGGAACAGGGTGCCTAGGGGGGTTGTGGAATCTCCCTCTCTGGAGATGTTCAAGAACCATCTGGATGCATCCCAGTGTGATCTGCTCTAGGGGGAAGGACCAGATGATCTTTTGAGGTCACTCTGAGCCCCTGACATTCTATGATTCTATTATTATGGATTGAAAGTGATTTTCTTGTATGTTACTGTTGTGATTATTAATAATGTTATGTATTATTAATAATATTTTTATTATTTTTATTATTAATATTAGAAATTTCAGGAAAATTCCCTGAGGTTCTTTGGATGTTGGGTCGACAAGAGGTAGTCACACAAAGGTTACTAATAAACNCACTGCATTGCATTACATTGGCCGCTGTGAAAGAGGTGCGAGTAGCTCTCTGGTCCCGGTGAAAGCAGAAGGAAAAGGAGGTGCAACGGCTCTAAATCACACCCCCCCCCCCCCCCCCCCTTAATTAGACTATTTTGAAGGGTGAAACTGGACAATAGGCATTAGCGTCCATTGTTTTGGCCAATGAATTCAAAGTTCTGTGCCTAGGTGTCCACCCTAGCAGTTGAGGGTCAGCACAGGACACCTGACTTGGTCATGTGCTATCAGGGCTTTCTTGGACCAAACCCTCATTGTTTGCTCACATCCTTCAACCTACAGACCTTGCTACAGGAGGAGGGCAGAGGAGGAGTTGGAACTAATTTAGCAGGATTTATGCCCTATCAGGACAGTTACATGGTGAATTTGGAATAGGTACCACGCTTCTCTACCTTCCTTATAGGACTCAACTTCCTTAATGTCAGCTTTATGATTGTATTAGGCATTAGAGTGTTAATAGTCTGAATTATTTTCTTTATTTTCTTTTGCACCATAGGTCTGTTTATCAGTTCTCATTTTACCACCAAGATGTTCACATTTGACACATCCCACACCCCACACCAAAGTGTGATGCACAAAGGATACTTTCATAACACCAAAACCTATCACAGCAGTTCTGTGTTTAGCAACCTCCCTGATGAGCACATACTTCATCCTCAGATGCCTTTGAAGACTTCCTCTGGGGGTAGTTACTCATGCTAGGTCGTATCATAAGCTGTTTAATTGGGAAAGCTACAAAATTCCACTAAGGTAATGTTCTGATTATAGGTGTGACGATGTTTACTTCCTTCCCTGTGAGGTTTTTACCCTGACTGAAATGTCTCCCCAGGCCTGCTTGCATTTCAGTTCTTTAATCCTTCACGGAGCTCGTTTCCATGCGCCCTCTACTGCATATATAAGAAAAGAGCCTGTTGCATCAGGCGTGTTTCTGGTCAGCTACAGTTTCTTTGTTTAGGTTTATCTCTGTTGAGTACAGTGCTTTGAGAGCAGAATATAATGAAATTACCTGCGAAGCTGTATTGACTTTTCAAAATGTACTGTTCTGTTTTTCAGTGATTATGGAGTGCTGTGTGTTTTCCTGGAATTTTCCCAGAACATTTAAATTCACTACAACTACCAGAGTTTAAAGTAAACATTAGATGGAGTTTTGGAGTGCATCACCTGGAGGACAAACAACTGCAACTGTTGTTCAAAATGCCTCTGCAACTCAGAATGAATATGAGCAATCTGAAAATTTAAACAATTCTTAGATCTTACCATATGATTTTTGTTCTTAACATGTATCCCAGGTACACTCTGTGCCTCAGATTCCTCATTAGAAGATAGATGCAACACAGGGACGTAGTGTCAGTGAGACCTGAAATAAAGCTACTGCCTTAATTTTGTTCCCATGAAGACGAAAAGTGTTAGCAGGGAAAAGCACTGACCTAAAGCTTAGCGCCACCTCCTGTCCAAACTGTGAGGGAGAAAGTGACAGTGCTATGAGAGCAAGCCACTGCCGATGTGCCTTTGCTTGGCAGTTGTCACCTCTGCATGTTGGGGAACTGGAGTGGTGACTTTATTTCCTTTTGAATCTGCTGCCTTACCTAGAATTTCCTTGCAGTCGTATCAGCCCCTGTCTACTTGTCATGACTTAAAAAGATAAGAGAATCTATAAATAGCCTGAGTTCATAACACGCCCTCACAAATGCTTATTTTCAGGCTCTCTCTTTTAATTGAAAAAAACCGCAAAAACAACAGTGTAAATTATATCTCCTAGACAAGTAAAATGATATGAGAGGGAAACAAGGCCAAGTGCACCTGTTTATATCTGCAGTCACCTTTTCTCAGCGTTGTATTTCTGAACCTAGTGAATGCTGACCACACTATTGCTTAACTACAGCTACTTCTTTTCCTCTGAAGACCTAATTCCCTGTGAAAACTCTTTTGGTCCTAACCAAAACCAGATAAACAGGAATGCTATTTCAGCTCACTGAGTGTGACTGACATGGTATTTGAAACCAGCACTCAGCCCAGTCAGGAGGGGTAGCTCATACTTCAGGCTACAAAAAAACCCCACCTCATTACAGCAAGTCTGATCTGTACTGAGGAAAAAAAATCTATAGTGGTATCACAAAGATTGGTTTCCGAATGAAAAATTGAGGTTTGACATGAACCTCAGGACTTTTTATCTTTTGTGACAAGTTCATAAAGAGATTGTGCCTTGCAGTCTGTGCTGACGGCACTAGATGGCAGTGGAAGTATGAGTAAAAAAACAGATGTCTTCGTGGGTTTGCGGCCAGCTGAGTTAGGAAAACAAAGAACGAAGGCATCTTTACTAGAGAAGATAAAGCTGAAACTCTGGATGGCCTTCTGTGCACAAAACCCAAGGCTTCCCTTGCAAGGCATACTAATTTGTCTTTTAATAATCTGCTTTAAGCAGATTAACCTATAAGAAACCCAAATGGGTTGTAAAGCATCTATTACCTACAGTGGTTTGTCTGGATAAAAATGATAAAAGCAAGAAAAAGCCCCAGATGTCCAATTGCTACCAGTGGCATAGTTTTGTGTGCATCTTGCTAATCTTTAACTTGTGTGTTCAAGCTAGGAGAGGATCTGCAATGATTTAGTACAAAATGAGCTTGCTTTTCACTGATAATTGTCCTGCTGCAGCCACAGCTCTGATATTGGAAGGTATCACTTATGAGCAGACACATGTGCTGCTGCATGCAGCCATATGTAATGTGCTCTGCTGAGACTGTACAGGAGAGCTGTGGACGAGCACAGATACAGCCACAGGATGACACCCCAGGTTAAATGTGACAGAGAATGGGAAAAGTAAGTACATAGGAACTTGTTACAGCTGAAAGATTATTTCCTGTTGCTTGAGGTTTTCTGAGGTGGGGGACTCATACTTTCTGCTTTAATTTTAAAATATCAAATTGATAGCTTGGGTAGCTGTAAGAGAGAGACACGCTGTGAGAAAGCAGCAGCATGTTTGCACTGATAGAGGAATTGTCATCCAGTTTACCTTTGAACAAAGCAGATACTTGCCATAAGAGGTCTAGAGACAAGAAAAAACAACAACCTTGTAAACCTGTGAAGGTGGGACACAAAGAGCAGGTTGGAAACAGGAACTGTTTGACTTTGGGGTAATTGAGAGATGTATGCAAATGAAAGGGTCGACAGTGTGGAAGCAGAAAGGGAGGATGGGTTTGGCCATTATCAAGCATCTAAGAACAGCATAATCAGAAATATGGGAGAGGTAAATGAGTAATGATTATGAGGAAAGCAATTCACTCCCTCTTGCCAGGTTTTCAAAAGCTTTCTGAGCTACAGGTTAAAATACAGCTATTTGCCATCATTCTGGATTAAACCCTAGAATAAAGTGATGTCCTTCCCTGTCCCTTATAGGCCACCAACGGCAGGCAGCTCAATGCTGAGCGTAAGCACAGATTATTTCAACTCAGGCTCTCTGTGAAGGAAATCCTTAGTTATGGGTTCACAGTTCTGGGTTTCTCCTGTGCCCTTTGCATTGCCCCAGAAGGGGCCTACCCAGATGTGTGTAGGGAAAAAGAATGATTTTGTTGAATTTAAAACAAAGATATAAGATCCTGACATGGAAATATACTGCCATGCCTTGCCTCAGAAAGCAAAGTAAGCAATTCTTCTGATTTTGATGGAGATACCCATAGGATGTATGAAACTGAAGTGAGGCTGTTCTTTACGCCTACATTTATACATGGCCTCTATGAAGTTTTCTCTCTAAGGAGAGCATAAATCTTTTGTGTGGTGGGCAGAAGGCACGAAGCAGGGAACTTGGTGCTTATTTGTCTTGTCTCTTA
Source organism: Psilopogon haemacephalus (assembly GCA_013396835.1). Taxonomy (NCBI): domain Eukaryota; kingdom Metazoa; phylum Chordata; class Aves; order Piciformes; family Megalaimidae; genus Psilopogon; species Psilopogon haemacephalus. The sequence goes on from VWZI01014190.1 coordinate 132,045, forward strand.
CAACCAGCAATTCATATGACTTTCTGTGGAGAAGTAAGATAATGTTTTCTGTGAGGGCATTGTGCCTCTGTTTAATGAGCAAGACATTGAACTACAGAAATCTTTCTTATCAGTTTATAACCTTAATATAATCTGTGCATTTTTTTGTCCATTTCCTCCAACGGACTTGAAATGCCTCCAAGTGTTGCTCATTATCTTTACAGGTCCTGCGCTGTTTAGGTCACAGCTGTTTTCCTTATAGTTTTCTCTGACAGAATGTGATCTTCTGGAACACCTCAAGTTTTCATTTTGCCCTTCTTTGCTGTAACTTTAGCTTCACGTGTAAAAGTGAGAGAGAAACCTTTCCTTGATGTACCAAGGGACCAAAATGTGATCATTAAATCTTGATAGATTTTCCCCTTTCACCCACAGTACTTTGAAGGCAAACTGCTTACCAAAAATGTGTTTGAATAAGCAAAGGATATAAAGTGGAAGAGACATTTCAGGGCCTGTAGAGGACAGTGGTTATTTATGTAGATTTTTGGAACAGGTGTTATATGGCCCTGTCTTGTAGAGCAAGAAAACCCCAGGACGACTGTTTTGTAAGCCAGTACAGAGAGGCAGCTTGGCAATCTGTGAGCAATGTCTGGAGTCACTTTGAAAAGTTTCTTGTGGATTATTTGGTGAGTGAATTTACTGACGACAGAGAAGAACCCAGATGAGCTGCTGTTGTAAATCTACGCTTGCCAGTTCCTGGCAAGAGCTCCTGTTCCTGGCTTCCCCATCTGTAATGACATTGACTCCATGTGCAGTGCTGGTGGGCGTTTGAGCTGCTTCTTGCTGCAATACATAGAACAGGGCAGTAAAGTTAATAAGGAAGTATTCTAGTAGCAGAGCTGAGCTATAATCTGATGCCTCAGAGAGCCATATGCAACGCTTGGCAGAGCACATTCTTCTGAGAGCTATAAAGTGTAAAATGCCATATCAAGTGAAGGACCGGCTTGTGCCAGTCTCTAGACTAAGGGAGTGAGACAGAGTACCTAGGAATACGTGGCTGAGGAACAACCCCCTATTGATTCTAAGTTGTTTTAAGTGAGGGAATGGATCTGACTCTCAGAGGAAGTGAAGATACAAAGCTTGATGACCTTCATCTGGAGCTGTGGGTAGTCAGCCCTTTTGCGGATCAGATCTGTGAAGGTTTTTGGTAGGTTGCATTCATGCAGTCTTTCTAACAAGTCACTTGGTTAAAAGACAGGAAGGCTATTCAGATGATTATGGAAGTTTATCTTGATTCATCTAGTGTGCTCCTTTGACTTGGATTAAACAAAAAAGAACCAAAGCAAGTGACTTCAAGCTTGACTTCAGTGCTTTCTATGCATATTTCATGACTTATAGCAGATATATAGAGGCCTTCCTAATGCTGGTATGAAGATGATATATTGCCATTCCAGAGCAGGTTTGGAGGAAGAAAGGAAGATTAGGAAGATGAAAGAAGGGTTCACAATTTAGAGCAACACCCATCTTGGCAGCTAGGTTTGTGAGTCTGGATTTGAAATAAAAAGATTCAGTCCCTTGTTCTCTTTTGTTTAGTCTTGGCAATCAAACTGGCAGTCCATCTTCCCATAATGTTGATAATGTTTGCTGCTTTGAAGGGCTGCATAGAGGGCTCACTCTGAACTCAGTCTCATTTTATGGTGGTTTACAATTGCTGTCAAATGAGTTATGGTATTTGAGCTGAGCTGTTGCAAAAACATAAGTATGTTCTTAGCTTGCAACAAATTTTAGTAATTTAATGATGCTTAAGACAGCTCCAGTATAGCGAAGACACCCTATTAAAATCAGTAAATCAAATTCTGCAAGCATGATAGCTGGATTGGAGTTTGAGCTATTCCATTGTCTTTACAGCCTGCTTCTTTCCTGATGTCTGTACGCACAGGCATTTAAAGTATTTGCATATATAGTTTTGTAATTCAGTGTGTTGCTCACAGCCACAATACATTTGATGAGCAGCAGCACAAAGTTTTGAGATCTTCACAACACTGTACCAGCTATCAGCAAGAATGCTAGTTTTGCTTCTTGTCCAAACTGACTGTCTCCATAAACCACATTTTGAAGCACTAGCATCTTGTAGAAAGACTACCTACCCGCATGATGACAAAATCTATTTCCCATCTACCTGGTGAGGTCTGATGGGGGAAGGAGGAAAACATCATTTTTCCTGATTCTGCACTGAATAATTATAACAGTATCCAGATCCCAATACAGGGAACAAGAGCGGAATCACAGCTAAGCCACTATAACACAAGAAGGTGTCCTGAAATGTGTGCTACACAAAATTCTAGTTTCCAATATGGAATGTGAATGTTAAACACTAATTCCAAATTGCTCTGACAGAGGAGATTTAACTGATGTGTTGTCTGGATGAGTAGTACCTGTATTACCTCTGGCTTCAGAACGTGCTCAGTAGCTATATCCTTCTGCTTTTTTGTGTTCCACAGCTACACAAAGTCCTTCCATATTTTGCCTTACAACAACATGAAGCAACACTGCTTAAAATTCCAGAGGTCTGTCTTTCACATTCCAGGAGCCCCTTGGAAGTCAAGAAATGCCAAAGAAATGTTGTATTATTTATGTATTTATTAAGTCTATGCTACATTTCTGAGAAGACCTTGTGGCATTTGGTCATAGCATCCTTAGAAGACACAACATAAGATAACAGCACTGTAGATATATGAGTATTTTGATGTTTCCCACTGTATAATATATCTGTATTGTTCTGGGAACATCATTGTGTTGAAAAAGCACTTCCCTCTTCCTTGTTTCCTTTGCCAAATTACTTCCTCAGACCTCAACTTAATTTTTTTGTGCTTTTTAAAGGATGGATTAAAAAAGGCTTAGTGTGAAAAGGACCAGGCTGGTCTTAAACTTTTACATATTTCACCCAATTTTTCTCTGAATCTGTTCCAAATCGTGACTGCTCTTTCATAACATATGCAAAGAATCTCATAAGGATGATACTTATACCTTATACTTGTAGGATCCAGATCAAGATCTATGGCTGTAGCATTGGTGCTAGCAACTTCCTAGTTGCACATCTGATACCTTGTAATGAATTACACTTCCCACTGATGTTGTCTGATTAGGCATACTCTGTCTGTCAGCCAGCTTTGACTAGCTAGAGATAGGGTGAGCACCATCTATCCCATTGCACTTGAATCAAATGGTGCAGGCAACAGCTTTCTCTTAAACCTGGATGTCCTACCTATGGATATGACAAGTATTGTAATTGTCATGCCCTGCTGCAATTCCTCTGGAAGTCACACAGCATCAACAGCTATTAGAACAGAAATTTGTAGAGATGAGAGACCTCAACCTTGGTATCAGTGGGTCCTAGGGTCTCCCCTCACCTTGTCCCACTCCCCATCCTCACAACTTCTGTGTGGCTCTGGTTTTGATTCTTGGCTGTATTTTAGAGTTCATCTGAATTTGGCTTGTGTAAGACCTGTCTTTCAATTCGCATGGGAAAGGCAAACACATTTTCTCTGTTAGTGGTGTTAGTTATGGTCTAGCCTGGTAAATGTAATAAGACAAACCCTGTAGCTTTCATGGTCTGCTTTAAGCTTTCAGATCAGTTTGACAAGACAAGGGACTGCACAGAAACAGAAATACGTAATATGCATAAAATAAAAACTTGCTGTTCACAGCTTTGCAATGAACAGAAAGTCTTGCATTGCATGCTTATGCTGGGCTTGAGAAGATTGGCTGTTGTTGGCGGTTTTTCCTTTAATGAGAAACTAATACATGATTGTTTTTATCTTGGCAGGGGACACTGATTTCTAAGTCTTATCTGTATTCAGTAAGCATCTCAATATGTGGCCTATCATCCATAGAGGGACAAAAGGTCATGCTGATGCCTTGATTCGAATCAGTAGTTCATAGGCATTCAAATATTTCAAACATGTTGTCCTGAAACTACTGAGCCATGTCTTTTCAGATCTAGTGTCTGCTGGAACGTGGTAGTTAAAGCTGGTAAACTGGTAATACTAATTTAATGAGTTATAATAACACGTCTTTTTAGCGCTAATCTGCCAATAGGCCTTGTTTTCTGTATGCATTTGTTCCTTGATCTGTTGATGTGAACAGCTTTCACTCTGTTATCCACAAGTTATACTCTGACTTTGCTATTCTCCAACTTTGCTATTCTCCTTCTGGAAAGTGTGGACAGCTGGGTGGACAAGGTGTTGGGTTTTTGATCAGCTGATTACTACGTTTTTATACTTAACAAGAAGTAAATCAAAGTCTTTTCAAAATGGTCCCATGAATATTTATGGATGGCCTTTGTGATGCCATGTTTATTCTCCACAATCACTTGTGTGCACACTTACATCATTCATGGCTACTTGTTATGATTGTAGGTAAAGCTGACATCATACTAGAGGTTAACAAGTATCCACTAATGCCTGATTGGTTTTCTGTATTATCTTTAAGGCTTCTTATCATGTGTTGGTTGCTATGCAGACCAGACAGGGATGCAATACCAGTTTTCCCAGACAATTCTATAGTAAGACATAGTGTAAGTAACACCTAGGGCAGCAAAAAAAGAGAACTCTAAGGGTTAATACAGGTTTCCTTTAAGTCAGTAGATTCAGGTAGGTCTGCAGCTTGGTAACTTACTGAGATGGAAAAGCATTCACCTGAGTATGCATGAAGTCTTATTTAATATGCCAATTTAAGACTAAGCCAAAGAATTCTAAGGTTAATTGTTTGTATTTTTCATTACTATATAATAAATAAAGTGGTTGCCAATGCCATTGGAGGACCATTTTACTATGAAAGTGGAGTACTATAGAATCTGCAAAGAGGTAATAACTTTTGGAGATACAGGTCTACAGTCAACTGGGAAAAGAGTTTATTACTGACAGAATTTTTATTATGCTGGCTGTAAGTTTATTAAGTACTATATGGCATAATTTCTGTCAGCATATTGTATCATTTTCTGAGCCATATAATAATATTGCTTTGAACTTCTGAAGTGTCTTCCATTTCTGTACCTTTCTAAAAAGTTATATCCTTTTTAATTGTCAAGGCAGCTCAGAGAGGCAAAGAAATATTCTCCTTCTCTTGGGATAATCAATATTACTTTTAGCAGTAAAAATGAAGATAAAAGAAAGGTTCAAAATCAAGCTGAAAGCTTTCCAGGGCTGGGCATACAAAAGGAAGAACATCTTGTGATTTACCTGTTAGACTAACAGGTCTCAAAGCAGATGGTCTTGGCTACAGACTTCAGGCACAACACTCTGTTATGTAGTAAATCTCTTATGCTTAAGATCATCAGATGTGAATCTGTTTCCTGCTCCTAGTCTTTGTCTTAGCTTTTGTAGGAACCAGTTCTTTGGAGCAATATGCGCTCTGGAGTGTGCTTTTCACAGTGAAGTTGTCTGGGTTTTTGGACTATTGTGTTAACAATTAAAAAAACCCAAACCCTTCTCAAATAATGATCTATGTTTACAGGGGTAGTATTTTTCCTTAGACAGTGGTAGTAAGGCTTTCTCTGTATAGTAGGTCTGGTGAAGTTAACCTGGAGACAACAGATATCTGATTATTCCAGCATGTGCCCAGAGGACAAACACTCAAGGATCTTGAGCTCGTTGGTCTTCATAATCTGGCCAGAACTTTGACAGAAAAGCTCTCAGAGAAACCCAGAGTGGTGCAGGCCACTGAGCTGGAGATTTGTTTCACCAGTCCATGATTAGGTGATTATTATTATGAGCCAGATTAGGGCTCATAGTACTTCCTCAATAACTGCCTTCTAGATGTGGTATGAGATAAAGCTTGATTATTTGTGGAACTTAGCTAGGCAGCATAAGACTTTGCAACACTGAGACTGTGAGCTCTGTAACCTGTAATAATATGCACTGCCTACCTACACTGATTCTTGATTACTCATAAGCTGTCTTCTGCATCCCTGTCCCTCTTTGGTGCTGTTTCAGTGATAAGTGTAGTAAGCAGGACCTATTTAATACAGAACATTGGGATTACAACTGTGATAAGCACTAATGCTCTGTAGTGCTTTGTTATGAGCTACAGGAACATCCAAATGACTTCAGGATGAAACAATCTCATTTGCTCTTCGTGGTGGAGCAGGTGACTCAGCTCAGAGGGAAAAAAAATAATGCCTCTTTCTGCATCCTTCTTATCCTGTTGCCATAGCAGCTGCTAGTAAGGTTTCTGCAGAAGAGGGCTATGTGTTTCCAACTCAGAGCAGCAGCTCTGTTAATTGCTGCCTTGTCTCTCCTGTACGTCCCAGTTCCCTCTCTGGGATGTACAAATACAGCCGAGGGTGCACAGCCTCATTTCATACCTATCAAAAGCAAGTGCTGCTGCAGCCTGTGGAGCCTTCTATTTCCGCCACAGGGACAAGAAATAAAACAGGATTAGTGTCTATGTTCTGTTTACCATAGAATTCTTTAAACCACGCCCCCCTGTAGACATAAACCCAGAAAACATTTATTCCTTTCTTACTCCATCTAACCCCCTTCAGCCTTTGTAATGTACTGAAGGCTGTAAACATGTCAGTGGGACCTGTTTTATGCAGGCACAACTTGCTCTAAGCAGATGAGAAGACTGCCATCTTATGAGGGCCATGGACACCCTCGCATCTCTCATTTTGTCAGGGCTGTGAGGGTGGCCTGCAGAATCAGATTTCTTTTGCATATCTTTATCTGGGAGCATAAACACCCCAAAATGTTTTTATTGAAGGAAAAAAATTTAAAGGTTTTCCATAAATTGCTTTCCCACCTCTGTCTATGATGGGAATGGTGACAATAGGTTTTGTGATTTGGCTGGAGATTTTCCTGGAGAGCTAAGAAAGGGATGAGCAAAGCTCAAACAGTCCTAGAACAATCCTATTTGAAGACGTCTGGTTCTCTAATGAAGAGTTCTTCTTTTGCAGGATTCTGATTTCAAGACAGCTTTTCAAGAGTGTTGTTGACCCCCGCCTTTTATATAAACAGCTCAGTCAGCAGTTGTTGTTCTAATCTGTGATTTTGGTGTGATAGTGAAATATCGTGGTGTCTTGGAAATTTAGGTAAAAATATTGGCTATTTGTATGATCAAACAAAAGGAGAAGTTGAATATCAATAACTAAAGCAGATTGGAGGAAGAGTGTTGGGGTGATCAGCCTCTCAGAATGAGTCTATGTAAGAGATGCAGCAACCATATTGCATCAGAGTGATGCCTTCTACTTTTGTCCTCTTTAACCTGCCTATTTTACCTATTTCTTTTTGTTCTAAGGACTATTATGAAACCTGCATGAAAATTATTTTTTACTTCTGTTAGTTATTACAAAAGCAGTACAATAAAGAGGAAAAAGGCAGTGGAACCCAGTGTTTATCTATAAAAACAAAGAATAGAAACAAATGCCAGAGAGCTATTCCAGTTAATAATCCTGCTTTTTACAGAAGGCAAAATTCACCAGCCTAGCAAATGGGCAAATAGTCTTAGCAGATCACTGGTGGAATAAGTGAATGAAGGAGACTGAGCAGAGCCTTGAGGATGAAACACCTACGCTAATGAGAAATAGGTTAAGTAATGCTCTGCTTTTCAATTATGTTAGAGCTGTAGGTGCTGAAACCCACTCATTAGCTGAGGCTATAAAATGCCACATTTATTGTGTCATTATTCTTTCAAATATTTGCCTGATGGGCTTGTGAGATGTTTAGCTCTCACTGCCTGAAATTCCCACTGATTCTGCCAAAGGAAGCTTCTCTGCCTGACTCTACGCTTGGAAATGTCAAATCCTCACCTGTTAGCCTTCCCTCTACTAAAACAGTGCTTAGTGCTAACCTTTTTTCGCCTAATCCTTGTGAAAAGAAACACCATGTCCTATTTGCCCCCCTGCTGACTGTCAAAGCTGAGCTGACTCTGTAGATTCATTTCTAGATAGCCCTCCAGGTCAATCTGTCCTAGCGTCTGACTCCTCACTGAACTCTCCAGCCACCTGAAGTTAGTATCTGAGTCAGTTTTTCTCTGCAAAAAGAGCATGTGGCAGTTTGGCTGTGTTTCAGGGCCTGAACTATTGCTTTATTAATTTAACAGTATCTCTATTTGCCTTATATTTAGTACTTGTGTAAGTAAATCTCCATCAGTTTTTCAGCATTTTGCTTATCCCAAACCATCTTTGAACTGTCAGAGTTTGCTTTGCTACTTGCAGGATTTCAGGACTTTTTGGAACTCAAACAACAGCAAGTCTGCTTACCAGTCCATGCCTCTCTCCCTTTTATATGTGAGCACACTTTTTTGGTGTCAATGGGTTGTCTTGGGGAGTACATACTTAATTCAATTATTGATAGTTAAGGGCATGACTGTTATTACTTTTTGCAAGTGATCCATTCAATTTTCTAAAAATTTCCACTCAAATGACAACCACAATGTTTTTCCATAACAATCTGTGTGATGAATACCTGCTGTACATGGCACAAGGTACGGTACCCTCAATATATACTGAGTTCTATTAAAAAATGATAAACAACTTCATAGCCAAGGAACATTTGCTTCTTGCTTCTTGTAGTCCACCTGTTGTGGGCTGCAGACTAGCTGAATACTGTCCTTTAGCCTTTAACGGTTTCATTTTATTTGTTGAATAATAATTGACTGGATTCAGACAACCCTATGAAGTAAGAATCAAAGAGATGTAAATGTTACAACAGCTCCTTCATGTGTCATCTGATGCTTTTCCTGGTCTGATCATTATCTAATGCAGTAACAGAGAAACTGTGAGATACGGCTGCTTATGAATGTAATTTTCCAGCTCATTTTTGATATACCATCTACATATATAATCTCCTAGCAATGGATATTTGCATTTCACTCCCATGATCTAAGACTGACTTTTTTTTTCTCCAGTGCTCTTTGCAAAATGTGCTTTCTGAGTTTATTTTGGAAGTTTGGTTTTGGTCTTCTGATATTTGTCAGTCTGGTGCAGGGTCAGCATGAAGGAGGTGGGAGTACAGGAAAGAAGTATGTTAGCAGATGATTTGTAATTTAATAAGAACAAAGAATGTAGTACAGTTTATACTTTCCACCAAACCCCTAACTTCTCTGCAGGGATTAACATACAGAGCTTTTCTAACCTGCATGCTTGTACATGCTCACAGTGAATTACTACTATTATTAAATCAAAGGAGGGGAGGGAAGGACTGTGGAGGAAACACAACATTTCCCTGATTTCTCTGGATCTCTGCAAATACAAATAAGCTTGTAGGACAGACAGTACATGCCATGAGTGAGGTCAGAGATGTCTGTTTTAAAAACACTGCAAGCACTGTAATTATTATCTCAGAGACAGTATTAGTACACAGGGCAAATCATCTAAGCTGCTTTCTCTTAGCTCACCTCTGAGCCAGTCATTGCCTTCTGGGAAAGGGTTTTGAATACAGGAGGTGCTAAAAGCTTTGTAAATTGAAGACAAGATTTTAATGTGTCTTCAGGGACATCTGTATGCCAGGCTTGTGCTACTTTGGGTTCAGACAGTGGGGTTCCCTTACCTCCAGAATGCTGAGCCCAGATATTGGGCTGTGCAGGCACTATGTATTTTAGTGGGTCACGTCTTCTTTCAGAAGATGGTAGAAACAATCCCCACACTTAAAGTTTGAAGTCCAAGGAGCACGTTCAGTCTCAAGTGCTGTTCACCATCTCCAGTTTGGAAGGTTTGGTTGTTCCATCTAGTGACTATTATTAGTGTCTATTGTATGTTTGCAAAGATATAGGTGGATATAGTTGAAGAGATGAGCAATGGGACTAAGCAACAGCTTAGAGAAACATGGATTTTGTGGAAAAATATGAATGTGTGCCCAGTTGATCTTCTAATATATATAAAAGACTGCTGCAAAGAGGAAGGCAATAATTGTTTTCCATGCCTGGGGCAAAAGTAGTTACGGTTTGTAAGCTGCAATTCTGCATTTTTCTGAGCATCTTCCATTGCCTTGTATTTCTTTCAGGTGACTGATTAGTCACCTATTTACTATTTGCATAAAATACGCTCTAGTCAGAGTGTGATTTCACCTGTGAACTCTCTGTGACCCTCCAGACAGTGATGCTGTGGTGCAGCTCTGATCTAAATGCAGGTGGGAGAAAAATCTGGTGTAGGCTATGCAGGGACAGGTGGGGAAGGGCTATGCACGTGGTAATCAGGCAAGAGACTGATACATGAGAGGGCCAAATGTGAACCTGCAAAAGAAATCACCCTTCAGAAGTCTCTTACCTCTGAAAGCCTGTCTTCAACATCTTCCTCTTTTCTTCTTGATCATCTCTCTGATGACCATTTTATGGCTTAACTTGCATGACTCTAATAATGACGTCTATACCCCCATTCTGTGGTCTGTAATAGGTCAGAAAACAGTTGGGTTATCTGCTCTGATAGTTAAGAATACAAATGTTATCTGTGACTGAAGGAAACTTTATACTGTTTTTTAAATCTGGACATCCTGCTTGGAAGGAGGAGTAATTTTTCAGCTGCAGGAAAACTGTGAAGAGGAAACCTTTTGTTGCTGTTTGACTGATTTTTACACTGACAAATGGAAACAATCAATGGAAATTACCAGCCCAGTAATGTCTATCTTCACTTTTTCCCATGTGAAAAATTCCCTAGCATAGAGTGAGATCAGCTTTATTGGGAAGCTGAAATAGAATTCAGATGGTTGCACTAATAAGGTGGTCTTTCCCCTCAGACCCCATCACATTTACAATACGTCATGAGTACAGAAGCTTTATAATGCTGTCACTAAAGCACATCTACTTTATACAGCTTCCAAGATTTGTAATCAGAGCTGTCTGGCTGATTCTGAAACCAATTAAAGTTTCTGAGAAACTTTCTGTGACAGAGTAAGTGTTGATTCATGTAGTTATATCTGCCATACCTACAGTCCTAATTTTGAGTATTTTCTCTCTTTTCTTGTTTCCCCCCCTTCACTTAAAAGATCAAATTAACGTTTGGTGTGTATTTCATAATCCCATTTGAGCTACTTCACATTCACCTGGTAAGATGTGGCAAAAAAGTATGAAGTGGCTCCTTTTAGTAATGTAGTCTCTAAAATACCGTAGATAGTGTTGTCCTTAATCACTCCATCTGTTATGGTATGGAAAATACTTCCTTAGGTTGTATTTCCCTCATAATGATACAGGTGCAAATAGCACTTCCTTGGCTGAGGGTCTGGCTCCCACTGCATTTCCTCTCAACCCCAGTCCCTGGATCTGTCCCCATGTGGCTCACATTCCTGCGTGTCTGGCACTGGCACGTATGCTGTGTGATATGCCTGCAGCATGTCTATGGCTTTCTCCTTTCTGAGCCAAAGAGTTGAGGGAGAGGGGGGCATCTATTCTAAACTATGATTTCGTTTACTCAATCTAAAAAGGAGGCTCTATTTGTGCCGATGACAACAGGAACTGAAGACACTTCAGATGGGGAAGAATACCCAGGCAGATTTTAGAGCATAAGGAGCTGGGCCAGGAGTCTTAGTTCCTTTGTCACACAGCAGGTACTTGAAGTTGTTAATTCACTATTAATATTGAGTAGCTTCAGTTTTCTTATGCTATTATACAGGTGATGTATCACACCAAAATAATGCCTGCTGTTTTTATGCCAGAAGTAGCCAAAAACTTGGTGCAGTCTAACAGCCCATGGTCTGTAGGCCAACACTTCATAGTGCAGTTATGGGTGAGGCAGAAGGTAGCATAGCTGAAGGGGCCTCAAAAGCAGGCCAGAGGAGCTGCAGGGTGGCATTGGCCTACATGCCTGTGCTCTACAGCTCGCCATTCAGCTGGAACCTCATGCTGAGAGGCTGTTCTCCAGTCTTAGCTGAAGTGGATTCAAGTTCCGTACAAGGAACTAGAGAAAACAAATGCAAGTTCCTCATATACATGTAATCTTTTAAATCCAGGTTTCACACATTGCTGATAGGGGATTTGAAGCTTGAATCCAGACAGATCCTGAGAAAACAATCACCTTAATTATACAAAATACTTTTGCAACTCTGAATGTCTTCCTTCCTGCTCTGTCCTCCCTCTTTGTTTTGAAGGGAGGTTTTTTTTTTCTTTTTTTTTTCCGAGTTCGATGGTAAATAAAGCCGATGACTGAAGCAGAGATGTTTTTTAGCAAATTAGTACTCTCTAAAAAAGAACAATCCACACAAACAACTTTGGTTACTGCTTGGACTCCCTCAGCACATGATTTGGGGAATTCCCTTGCAAATAGACAGACTTGCTACAAGCCTAATAAAAAAATCTGTGCCGGGATGGATAACTTATCAAGATTTAAAATAGTTTGGTTATCTTTTTCTGATTCACCTTTTCCTGTTTCATGCTGATGTGCAAAGCACTGAAGCTGCTGCAAATGACCAGAATTCTGATATTTTCATCCTGAGCCGAGGCAGTGAAAGGGAGAAATCTCCTTCCTGGAGACTCAGAAACAGTCTCAAAGCCCAGAGTCTGGTATGAGTAGCCATATGTATTTGTGCTAGGCCCTGCTGTGACATGAGAGAAGGTCATGCAAAGAGCTGCTGTGATGCATTTCCTACAGTAAGAAGGACTGAAAGAAGTTTTCAGCAGCAGCTGCTTGGTGCTTCTCAGGCACAGCTCCAAATATTGAAGAATGTGTGTCTCTTCTTGTTGAAGAATTTAGGATGTTTTGTACTTGTGAAGCCAGGAGAAGCAGTACCTTGACTCTGTATGCTGCTATTCCATCCTTGCATTCTCCATTTAAATAATATACCAACTGATAATCAAATCCAGTCTTAAAAAATACTAACAATCCCCACATAGATACTGAAAGAAAGTGAAATGCCTTGTGCCTCTGCCTAAAGTAGCCTTAGAGTAACACCATGCATTATAGTATTCAGCTTACTCATTTTCTCTCAGTGAAATAGTCTTTGGTCATTTTCTGATTGGACATATTGAGTCCAAATGAGAATGTGCTTATGATGATGCAGTTAAATAAAGAAATTATTTAAATGTAATTAACTTAGTTTAAAAGAGACTTAATGCAATAAATGTACAAACAAACCACTGAGTGCCATGAGGGCACCAGTAAAATTGGCATGAATTGTAAACATGTTTGTAATCAGAGAACATGTACGTGCAGAGAGCTGGTACTCCTTTACGCTTACTGAGAACTGTGCATGCTGTATCAAAGAGCCATAACTATATAAGATTTCGGGGGGTAAAATTATCCTGTTGGGTTTCACCTCCACTCCATCTAATTTCCCTGGTCTTCTTTAGCTTTTATTATTTTTCTAAATTAAAAGAAACAATTTGCTTGCTAACAATACCCTGGTTTAAATAGACATTCAGGTATAGATTTTACATAAACCAAGAAAGCAGCCTGGCTTATCTGTTGGCTTTTAATTTTGAAATTTATTAGCTCTCTACATCTATTGCAGATACAAGCACAGTCTTAATTGCTCCATTTTTATTCTAACAGAAAATACAGTAAATCTTGATGGTTGTGCTTCAAACATTAAGAGGCAATGTAGTAGCTGTAGGAGAAAAGTGTTCAAAGTGCATTAAGTTAGTATGTGCTTAATAACATTTTCAAGCAGCTCATTATAATTTATTTTGAGTTTCAAAGAGTAAATGTCACAAGAACTCTTAAATGAGACATCTAACTGGAACATGTTTTCCTCCCCAACCTTGAGATTTCCTTAAAACATTTCCCCCCACTCCTCCTTCCCTTCTGAGATTTTCAGGACTGTGAAAACAATATTTTTTTACTTTAATTATAATGCTGTTTGAGAATGTGTTCTGTTATTTTGGCTACATTACCAGCTCACACACTGTTTGTTTATAGCTCTCTGAAAAACCATTTTAATAAGGTCAGATTTGCAATTTAAATTAACTTTAATATTTCTTGCAAACTCCATCTCTGTTTGTTTATGCATGGGGTAAACATACTGGAAATTTATTGTTTAAAAAATACATTCCTTTGTTTTATTTTCAAATTGGTACATGTCAGGTAGTGAACAGTCCTGACTTTATTTATTTCCTCATCAGAAAAGGAAGGTTTTTTTTTTNCAGATGGGGAATTTTTCTTCTTTTTTTTTTTTTTTTTTTTTTTTTTTTTTTTTTACAGAGGAGAATGAAAGAATGTGAGAGATAGAGAAAGAACTAAATTAATTATTCAAAATGGAAATTTCATCTGCAGAAGAAGTTAAGACTGAACAATTTATTTTACAAATTAAGACCTTTTCCTGTTTCACTTTTTGGGTTTTCCCTAGGGGACTGCTACTTTTAAATTAATTTGACTATTAGGATTTGTTAATTTATTTTTTTTTTTGTATAAACCGATATCTACTCATGAATATCTTATGACTCTTTACTGGGAATTTTTGTTCCTGTGCTGGAACTAAATCAACTGAGTCTTAAAATTGGATATTTGGTCATCTACTTGTTTTTTTTTTTTTTTTTTTTTTTT
>VWZI01014190.1:146538-218414 GCA_013396835.1 Psilopogon haemacephalus
ATGAACTTTTCCTTTCATCACAAAATTATTTTAGCCTAGCTAAATTTTGAAGTCAAGAATTTGGTTTTGTTTTTTTTTTTTCATTCACATGATGTGGTAGCTTGCCAACAGGATATGAACACCATCTGATGAATTTCTGATGAGAAGCTCCTGAAACAGTGTGAAATAATTGTTTTAATTTTTAACTACCTTTGTTGAGCAATTAATATTTGATATTGCCTGATTTCTATAAAACTTGTGTAACTGCCTCGTTACAGATCATAGGAATGGCTTAGTTTCTGCCACTTTGAACTTCTGGAGTAACTGTATCATCTTACTGGTCAGAAGTTATTTTATTTTCTGAGTGATAGTAAAAAAAGATAAAAAGCACATTCTGGGCTGGAAGTGTAGTTTGCACATACAGAGACCTAGATGTTCAGTTATGGTATATTGATGCTCATGAAGGCTACCCTTAAGCCAAAAGCCACTGCTGCTGAAGAATCACTTGTTTCCAGATATGAAATATGTTGTGGGCAGATTTGAAGTGATGAGAATATTAGTAACCTGGCAAGGACAGGCAGGCAGGTAGGTGTGACAAATGCATCTGTGCTTAGAGGACTCCTGCCATTCCTGCAGTCTGTTTGATCCAGGGTGACTCTGTACCTTCTCCAGTTCTTTTCTTCCCGGTACAGACATATAAGGTTCTTGCTTATGTTTTCCGCCAAATGGCCCTCTTCACAGAAATGGCAGTCAAGTCTGCAGAACTCAGACATTTCTTGAGCTTCAGAAGCAGCCAGTGGTGAGTCCTGGCAGTGCATGTAGTTTGGTGGTTGTGTTTCTTTACTGAGCTTATCCTACACCCTTCTCATAATGAGGACAACTGTTGTGGTGAGTCTAAATAAGCCAAAGCAGGCCTGAACGTGTCCTGGCTTGCCCAGACATGTTCCCCTGCTCCCCCTCCTTCTGTGCTGGGGGAAGGAACTGTGGGAAAGGAAAACAAAAGCCCTGGTTTCACCCAATATGGTCAAACTTGGCAAAGTGCCATTCTGATTGGCTAATCTATGTCGAAAGGCCCATTAGGCTTGGGCTTCATGGATAAAAGAGAGGAGTAGGTAACAGAATGGGCTTCTGCTGCCATTGCTGTTTTGTCTCAATGAGCTCTCTGCTACTGCCTCATTGCATCCTGCTTGCCCCTCTGCAAGTTTTCTGCTGAATCGGGAGTCAAGAGGAACCAGGTCAGAGACTGTGCTAGACCCCCAGCTCCCTGAGAAAGGAGTCTGGGAAAACTACAACGGAGCCCCAGAAAACTGGAGAGACTACATTTTGAGTAAACGCTCAAAGGCCTCTGAGCAAATCTTTAGCAAAATTCTGTAAATCCTTAAATGAATGTGAATACCTTCTGTCTTAGCAGCAGAAAGGAGCCTCTCAAGTCCCCGGGTGCACAAGGGGTACAACTGAAACTAAGAATCTCTTTCCAGTTTTAAGTTTAATGTTTGTTATATTGTTTCTAGTTGCGTTTCTTAAGTGTTCCAGATTCCCTGTTGATCTCCCTCTGTATAATGTTTTCCTGACTGTGTGAAGAACTGATTATTATTAAAAATATTGGTTGGTAGCATGTTTCTGATTAACAAAATTAATAAACTATATTAATTTTCAAAATACCATCTCACACTCATATCTTGAGATCATCATATCCAACCATTAAACCTACTCTACCAAGTTCACCACTAAACCACATTGCTAAGTGGCACATCTAAATGACCCTTAAATACATTCCGGGATGGTGACCCAACCACCTCCCTGGCAACTTGTTCCAACTCAGTATAAAATTGAAGTTCTTCATGGAAATACATGAGTTTTGGCTAAACTCTTTTCTCAGGAATTTTGGTGCTGAGTTTGTTACAGACCACAACGGAACAGTGAATCACCAACCCTTGTCTATGTGGTCAGTAGCTTCAGGCTCAGAACTTTGGCCAAAAATGAAGTTCTCACAGATCCATGTAGTGACATTACCCATGAATAGCTGAATAGTTTGGGGAAGTACACTACATTCCATCAAAAAGCCAGCAACAAGGAAATATAAACCACAACCTCCTTTACATGTGAAGTAATTAAAAATCCACAGCTTCTGTCAATGTCCAATGAAATATTTCAAAACCTTAGCTGTTTGACAGAAATAAAGTATTGCATTCTGATAAATCTTAAATACAAGCTGCCTTCCAGAGTTTCTCTCTGCTGTTGTGAGAGGGAAAATCAGATGGGTAGGGAAAATAAATTTCCCAACAGACTGTCCAGGAGTCTGCCACAACCTTATTTCTTTCCTGGGGCTTCTGCTCTTTGAGAAATTCCATTCTTCTGTGTTTTTTTTTTTTTTTTTTTCCCCTTTCCATACTATATCTGGTGTATCAGAGCTTGCTGCCATCTGCCTTTATATCTTCTTAATGGAGCATGGCAGCTCTGTTCCTGGCTGGGTCTACTAATATATTTCATAATTATCCATGCCATTTTTCTTTGCTGCTCCCTGTCTACCTGTGTATTGCTTAAGGCTATGCACTGAAGTTTCCACCTAGTGGATTCTAACTGTTTGTTGTTGGTATCATTGTAAGATTTATTTAATAATTTGTTCAGACTTTGCAGGTTGAACAGAGAGGTTAATCTCATTTGAAATGTAGTATCTGTCAAAGCATTTAATATCCAGTTTAACGGCTTCACAAGCCTGGCTCTTTCTATGTACACAAATAGAAAAAAAATAGTTAAGTTACCCAAGATGTTGTGATGAAACATTACCCACACTCCCCTCTACCCTTATTAAGGCAGTGGGAAGTGGCAGTAACATAAGCATCATTAAGGGGATAAAATAAGTTCAAATATTTTTACTGAAGGTTTTTGCAATATGGAGAAATAGAAAATGGCTGAAATTGTTCCTACATCAGGTTAGAAATCAAAACAAACCATGGCACAAAATTTCAGTCCATGTCTAGTCTCTTGAAACATCTAAGGGTAAATATGTCCAGCTGGATCAGTCTGTTTCCTGGACTGAGATAACCTTTAGAAAAAAGTTCTCTCATTCTGATATTGGATTTTTAAATTAAAAAAAATCTTGTTTCCTGGCTTCTGTTTTCCACAGTCTTATTTTGGGTTTCTCTCTATGCTGGCAAGAGGGAAAACTGAAGCTGACTGGAAGTATCTTTATTTTAGAGGATCCTCCTGGAAGACTCATGTCTGGATACATGGGGACAACTGTGAATTTTTTCTTTCAGGATGATTAGTTATATATATATATATAGCATATATATATATAGTTTAGGAATGACAGCTTCAGTGATTTTTCCCTTCACCTGTTCTGCTTAAATTTTAATGTTTTATTATATCAAAATCTCCTGACTTCTGAGGGTGTTGATGACAGTAATCTGAACCTTGCCTCAAAATTTATGCTTGTTTGAAGGGTTTTTAAAGACCTGACACAATGAAATGCTCTCAAATGAACTGGAAAGAAATACTGAATTATATTTGAAAAGAAAGATCCAGAAAAAAATTATAGAGCATATACAGGATACATAGCAACACTCTTAAACCTTCCCCCAACTCCAAACTAATCTACAGTCCCTGGTGGTCCTCTCCTTCCTCCCCAGAGCCTCTGCCACCCATAGGCCCAAACAATGCATCTGGAGACCACAACCACTTCTAACATGTTTACCAAGATAAGTAGCTCCTGCCAAAGACAGCAGGCAGGAGGGAGAGTAAAGAACGAGTTGGCCTTGCTGCCAGCTTACAAAGAGATAGCAGAATTACGTGATTTAATAACAATTCTACACTTTCCTGTGTCCACCCCTAGAATTCTCTATTCCCTAGAGAATTTTTAACTCTATAGTTCCCAACCTACAACAGTGTATTCAAACCAAAATGCACCAGAAAACTTTCAAGTGTGCCTTCCTTGACTGAAAAATATGAACTACTGTCACATGGTAGTGAGGGTTCTGAATGACTATGTATATCATGTCTTTTTTTTTTATTATTTTTTATTAACATATTGAGCACTCAGTAATGGCCTCTGTTGAGAGTGAAGTGCAAATCTTGATAAACCAGTAAAACCACTCACCTGAGGAAATGCTCTGCTTCAATGAAGATTAGTGAAGATAATAATCCATTCGTTCAGTTATCTATTATTGCTCATATTTTCACATCTCACTTCTTGCAAGGGGTTGTATGTAGACTTTTAAATCTATTTGCTACCTGCTCTTTCCCTTTTCTACTAGTGGATCACTGCTACCAATTTGTCTTTTTACAGTATTCTGCTTTACAAGATAGGAACACCAAGTGGGATTGATTCGCTCTGTAACAGTGAAGTAGTGTTTAAGAAATAACACGCAAAAAACCTACCTTTGTTGTTGGGTGAGTGTTGAGGTTTATGTCTTTTTTTGGTTAATGACAGTAATGTGTGATATGCAACAACCAGGCTGTGTGTCATTATGCTGTTGGTCTATGTTTCAAGAGTCTTCAGTGATAAGAACTATTGTAATTAGTCTTAAACCAGGCATATTTTGCCTTCCTTTCCCAGAGACACTTTTTCATTTGCTATTTATTCAGTTCCCATAGCACTGCAGCAGTACACAATGATCAATCATTGCAATGTAACATATGCCAGCTCCAAGTGAACGTGAGCCAACAGCACTCACAATAAGTGAGTTTCTTAACGTAACACACGGCTGATAAAAAGGGAAAGATAAATGAAGCCTGTAATTTGTTCACTGTTCGCACTTTCTGTTAGTGAGGCATACCACATCACTGAGTACAATTTAAAATGAAACCCCCTTACTATTTTTCATTAAAAAAAATAATACGGGTTACATAAAATAAAATGAAAGCAACCTTTTAAAAATGAAGTGTAACCAAGCACTATGATTAAATGAGATCACTTTCCTTTTAGGTTTGTTACTTTTGATCAGACCATATGTAATGAGAATTGAAATTAAATTTAAAAATTCTCTGATGCAGCAGAAAATATAAATTTAAAATGTTGTTAATGCTCTTTCACTACAGAGTGGCTATCATGACTGTCGCTGAGGTTGCCACTGGAGTTGCTAAAAAGCTGATCAGATGAAGCATTGTGTCCAGAATGACTATTTACACGTTAATGAATTTTTGTCCATCCTGTGGTCAGGTCAGCCAATTTATAGTTCACATAAGTACTGTGGGTTTGAAAGTCCAACAGAATGAGAGAATTTATTGGTTTGCTGTTTCAACCTAGGCTGGTTATCATGAGAAGGGGCAGAGGAGAAAACTGGTGACAGGATAGGAAGTGGAAAAAATAAAATATAGCAGTGAATAGAGAAAGATGGGTGGGGAAAAGGGCAAATGCTAAGAGATATTTCCACTATACTCTACAAACTGTTCCTTCAAATTCTTTGGCCTTATTATTCTGCTCTGACACAGAGTATAGCCTTTGCATTAGTTTAAGGAATATGCTATTGTTTGACTTCACAGATAAGAGGGTTTTGGAACCTTATCTCATTTAGCAAATCCACAGAGACTCTGGCTTCAGATTCAAGGAAGTGCTCCTTCTTAGCTTATGATATCATCAGGTAGGAAAAAATAATTTGTTTTGCCCATTAAGCAGCAATGCTCTGGCAGGAGCTTTGTTCTAGGAAATTTCACAGAGCACGTTATATTTTTATTTATACTTTCATGTATATAGTGCAATATTAGGACCACTGAATTATGAATATTGAGGGTTAAAGTGGGAGAGTGATATTTTATAAGATGAATAGATTTGAAAACTGAAGGGTATTCTTAGGTCTGCCCACAGACATATCTTTGAGAATTATACTTAATTAATAGATTTTGAAGGCCAGAAGGGATCATTATGATAATCTAATTTGACCTATAGCAGGCTATCAAATTTTAGCCAGTAATACATTTGTATTTCTTTGCTTGTGGACTCACTTTGACCACACACAGATGCCAACCAAGCATAGTCTCCATTTTCTGCACTCCCAGAGCTAAAAGACACTAAATTCCAGGCATTATGTAAATGCATATATAAATGATAAATGCATCATGCATGGTGGTTAAAAAATGCTGAAGGTCTTACTGAAGGGAAAACCTTCCTTCTAGAATAGATTTCTATCAGCAAATCAATCAATTTCATGTAATTTCACAGAAACCACTTCCTTTAAGTGTTAATGCTTATGTCTTTTTGTGAGTGAAACCAGTTTTAGTTGGACAGTTGACCTACTGCTGACCTATTTCTGAAGGTGTCTGTGTTTATACCACTGTGTTATCCAAGTTTGGTGTAGGTGGTGATTGTCAGATTGCTTTGTTCAAAGGGAGAATTTTAAAATAAAAAAAACCCCCACCTAATTCATACAATGTCTTACTGTGTAAGTGTTATTCAAGCTATGATATTTTTTAAAACTAATTTCTGATGACTTACTGATGGCTTCTTTCTGACATTTAAGATCTTCACATTCCAGCCACTTTAGTTGTGACCTGCAGTGGTTCTCATCTCAGTGACTGAGCTTCACTCTATTGAACACAACTGTATATGCAGAGCTGCATCAAAACACTCTGTCATGTGTCAAGCTGGGAAGAAGGAAATATTTCCTTCTGTTTTATGACACACAAGACTCGTAGCAACTAATTTCACTTCTTTCTTAATTTCACAGCATCAAAAAAATCACAGAGTTGCCAGGGTTGGAATGGATTTCAAGGATCATCTACTTTCAACCCTGCTGCCATGGGCAGGGATGCTTTCCACTAGATCAGGCTGCCCAGAGGTACACCCAGCCTGGCCTTAAAATAATCCAGGGATGGGGCTTCCACCACCTCCCTGGGCAACCTGTTCCAGTGTCCCACCACCCTTATGGAGAATAACTTTTTCCTAACAACTAATCTAAATCTACCCTCCTTTATTTTGGTTCCATCTTCCCTAGTCTAGTCACTACCTGACACCCTAAAAAGTTCCTCACCAGCTTTCTTGCAGGCCTCCTTCAGATATTGGAAGGCCACAAGATAAAGGTCTGGCAAGATAAACTTGGGCTTTGAGGCCCAGGCTGACATGTAATGGCAGTAGTTAGGAAGCTACAGAAGAAGTTCACTCATTATTATGTGATAGTGAGAATATTTGGAAGTCCCTAAGAATCCTTGGTGTAGAATTTTCACCTTCTAGCTTTAAAAATGCACTGAGTTTCTCAGTCTAGAAGAGAGGTCCCACTGGGCATTCATATACTCAAGTAATGACTTCTATTTCCCCCCTCCATTTAGTGTAGGAAGCATCTCTGTATGTGTTCAAATGCCAGGTACAAGTTTGATATACACAGATTGTCTAGAGATTATATGTGTAAATCCATTACATCCCTCTTGTGCTCTTTTCGCCAGTAAATCTCATTTGTATGCTTCTGACAACATGGGTTCAAATTCTGAAACATGAGTGTTGTTTCCACCCATTTGGATATTCCTAGATATCTGGTAAGTGTATTAATTAGACGAGTTTCAGATTTAGAACCTAGCTCTGTTGTCAACTGTAATGCCTATTTTAATATGGGCAAAAGTCCTATACCTTCAGGAATGGTGTATTTTACTTGAGTGAATGGTAGACGTAGGCTTAGGCTTCCTAAGTCTAGTCAGAAATGACTGCTCTTGAAACACTGATGGTGGACCCTTTCAGAGAGTGAAACACAAGGAATTAATTAGGATGTTGTAGCTGTGCAAAGAATCTATGAGAGGATCTGTGCCTTTCATCACAAAGTGACCTACAACACAGTGATGTATCCTTTTTGACATGGTCTCTTCCTTTGTTATGCCAAAAGGACATTTTATTTCTTATTTAATGGATATAGACACCTTGCTGTCTTCCTTCCACCTGTTTGCATTTATATAGCTGAAGGAATTGGATTGTGGAAAGGAAAGCATATATTTGAATCAGTTCAGCTTCTGAAAGATTCTCCTTTCTTTGGGGTACTGCCCTATTCTTCATAGATCATGGGGGAGCACGAAACAGAAAAGCTGCAAGATGCCTCCTCAAGGTTGTACTGCAGGGCAGGCTGCTAATAAATGGTATTAATAAATTCAATCAGTATTCTACCTGCCTTCAGTTCATAGAGGTGAGTCCATCTACCCCAGTTCGTAGATACCTTTGTAGCAAGGCATATCTCCAAAGATAAACATAATGAAGAAACAACTGAAGGAGGAGAGAGGGGTTTCTCCTTCTTTCTTCCTGTCTGTCACAGAAGAGATGTGTTTCTCAAGAATTACTGAATTAGAAGATAACTGTTCTTGAGAGTTACATCAAAGTACGGCAGAACAGTTCCACTAATAACAGTAGCTATCTGATGGCATATTGTAGCCAGGGCATCATGTCAATAATGAACTAGTTTGAAGTACATTAAAGTGACATTTCTGATGACTTCACTTGAAAATCCATGTCATATGATTGAACTGTAAGTTGTTAAGGTTCTTGTCAACACAGTATTCTGTGGAAGTGAGCAGAAGGCTCATCATGAAAGGTGCTCTCTCATTATAAATGAATTTATAATATATCATCTTACTGTGCATGTTTTCTGATTAATGCACACTGATCTGACTGGTGTTGATCTTCACTTGCTTTTAAATTGCAGGGAAAAGATGGATCTGTGGAATAAGAATTGAGTGACTCTTATGCAATAACCTCAAGAAAGGAGCATTACAATTTTAAGGCTATCTTGATAGATCTTGTTGGCAGGAAGTTTTTTTCACCTACATCACCTTTTGCTCAGTTTTTGTTCATTATACTCTTTTCAAGGTTAGTCTTCTGAGATCAATGCAAAATATTTTATTGATGATAATGGGTTAAGATTCAATTATGATATGTGCTGAAGTCTTGTCATTACAAGAAGAAGCAAGACTGATTTTCTTGTGAAGCTGTTAGTAAGCTTTATCTTAGGCTTATTTCTTTACAAACTTTAGGTACTGTTCCTTTTTTTGTAGCACTATCATTTTCCCCCCTTCTGTATTTAAACTCTTAATATATTTAGGAACCAATCCCCTTCTTTTGCTTTTTGGTGAGCTATAGAGAGTTCCCTCTTTTAAATTATGCAATCAGAAACAGGACAGTCCAGATGCTAGCTTTGTGTGCATGAGCATTATAAGATACTTTTCAAATCGTGTTTTTCCTGTGGGAACTTTTCCTCATTCAATCCATGGAGGGATGCTGAGTACTTTTCAGTATTTTATTTTCTTCTTGTATGCATTTCGTTCCGTATAATTTTCTGTGTAATCCTGAAAATACTTCAAATTCTGCTCCAGCAATGGAATAACTCACTTTCCACTTTTTATTTATTATTTTTTTTAAATTCAGCTCATCTTAAGATTGACCTAACTTTTCACAGATGATCATTCATTTATTTCTTTTATTTCTAAACAATTCCCTAATGTGAAGGCTTATTGTTATCCCTTTTTCCCAGATGGAGTGGTTCACAGCAGAGGTATAGTGAGATTATGATCAAAGTTCTTTTTAGTATGCAAAATGGGAGATATGAAACTCATGGCCTGTTCTGTCAGGGACAATAGGTGAGACTACTGCAAGTGACTAGCTCTTGGCCAGTGTCCCTCTTCCCCTCTCATAGGGTGGTGTAGGAAATCTGTGGCAGAGCAGAGAAGTACACTGCCAGACCAGGCTTGATTTCCACAGCCCTAGCAAGGAGACCACATAACATCTCTTCCAGCATTCTGTGCCTGACAGCTCTTTCAGCTTCTGGCACAAGTTTGACAAGGCTTGTTACACACCACACCCCACAGAGATCATATTCATGCCAAGAATTTATTTCTGAGAAATGAATTAGGTACAGTCCTCTAGAAAAAGACCCACTACATGAAAGGCAATGATAGTATGATAAGAAATGCCAAATTCAGGTTCAAAAGGGGAAAAAAAGGCTTGTGTTTGGCATAGGTATAGCAACTGAGGAGGTGTTGCAATTCTGTAACCAAGCCTTTCTCATTCTTTCTACTGATGCAAACTCTACATTTTTGGGAAATGTAGACTCAGCAGCATTTGCAGTCCGGAGGCTGGGTAACTTCTTCCTCAGTGTTAATTCCATTAACCTGGCTGCCAGGTTGGTTGTTACATTTAGCCTCAGATGGGCACAATAGTGCATCTGGTCACTACTGTGTATGACCCGTTGGGAATGCAAGAGAGAGTGTGTGTATCTATCTGTGTAGAAGCAGAGTGTAGGGGCAGCTGCAGTGCCTGCTGGTCTCTTCAGTACACATGACTTTGGTGAAGCTATACTTATGTTACTAGTGCCATATACTTCTACTGCTAGAAGCTGTATGTCATGGACTGCTTGGGGATGCAACGTAAGTCAATAGAAGAATCAAGAGGTGGATGCTAGTGCTGAGGAATCTGGTTTGATCTACAGTTCTGCCATGCAGCTCCAGACACCTTTTTATTCTAATTTTTTCTTACTTGGACTATGTCAGAAGAATATTCTGGTTGTTCAATGTCACATTTTCAGCTGGGATAGAGATAATTTTCTTCCTAGCAGCTGATGCAGTGCTGTATTTTGGATTTGCTGTGAGAATAATGTTGATGACACACTGATGTTTTAGTTGTTGCTAAGTAGTAGTTATACTAAATTAAGGACTTTACAGTTTGTCATACTCTGTCAGGGAGGAAGTGTACAGAAAGATGGGAAAGAACATGACCAGGACAGCTGACTCAAACTAACCAAAGGAAACATAGGGTGTCCTGCTCAGTATATAAATTGAGAGGAGTTGGCCAATAGTGACAAATGGATTTAATTGTAAAACAAATTAAAAAACAAGGCCCCCCCCTTCCAAAATAGTGAACATTTAAAAAATTTTTCAAATACTATATAAGCAAGACAAAGCCATGCTGTGATTTAAAGCCATGTGACCATACTTACATAGTAGACAGCTTGAGCCATCTCACCTTGGTTATATCAAGGCTTAGTGACACAATATTGCCAGTATTTAAATAAGGTCAAATTACTTGAAGTCAGATCACAGGTTCATTTCCTTTATCACAGAAACATCTGTTAAAAAATGTGCTGAAATTTTACCCTAATGAAGGTTTCATCTCAAGCTGCATATTCATAGGATGCAGCAGAGTCTCACAGAACTGTAATCTGCACATCTGTTGGTCCTTTTTAGTTTTGTGTGTTTACCTCCTTACCATTCTCCAACCAATACCTCCTTATCATAGGGCACCACATGGGAATTGCTGACCCTTGAGCCAGGATACAGATATATATTCCTGGAGTGACATACCTCATGAGCTACACTGGCCCTTGAGGCAGGTTAAGTGCTGGGCACTTCCTCCATTTTTCTAGAAAAAAAAAAATAATCTCAATTTTGCAGAAGCAGTGTTTTCTATTGAAAAATCATCTTGACAGCAATGCCCCAAAGAGCTCCGTCAGTCAGCTTTATGTGAAGGAAAATAAAGTTAATAACAGGGCAAAGCTCATCTAGCAAACAGGGAAAAGAAATGTAAGCAGTGTGTCTCAGGGCAGACTGCCAAGTATTGATGGTCTGGGAAAAGAAACAAATGATAATAATCTGCTAGTCACACGTGGAATGGACAGAATGCTCTGTTTCTGTAAGGATGTCTCCTAGAGCTAAGACATAAAGCAGAAAAACCTTACAAGTGCCTGTCAAACCAGCTCAAACAGAAATAAGATGTATTTCCTGATAGCAGCAGTAGACTGTCAGCTGTGTGACAGGCTCTGAATAAATTGCTGTTTTCCAAAGATGTCATCAGGAACAGAAACATAAAAGCAAAAGAAAAGAACACAAACAAAAATCTTCCATGCAATCCCCTTGTCACCTGTGCCTGATTTTAAAGGCAGAAATACTGCTTCCAAATAGATAGAGTTCTGTGTCTGATGTCTTTTAGAACCTCTGAATTCATCACATAGCATCTTTGTGAGAAGACCAACCCCAAAAGAAAAGGCTAGACACTGTTCTTCTCTCTTGAATAAGTATAATTTCTTTTAGGTCATGGGGAAAGAATAAACAAGTACCAGCCTGAGCCCTGGAAGGAAGGCAAAGCAAACCTTATTTGTGCAGAATGTCTTTTTCACTAGACCTCCAAGGGGGTTAATAGGATACATGAATTACTAAGTTGTTGCTTCTCACATGAAGAAATACTGGAGAAACAGTAATGTGAGTGATCATAACTCACATTCTCTCTGCTCTTGCTTAGCTTTTCCCTCTTTCCCTTTTTCCTGCCTCCTCAACCAGTTGCTATGTCAGTCCCAGGATTCAAATTCCTTGTGTAATTTTATCCTTTTCCACCAGCTTCTTGTTTCAAGGCCATCAGCCAACCAGTGTATGCCTGAGAAGCAGGTCAAAGTTCTGTTTGCTTTTTTTGTCATCACTAACACTAATCTCTTTTCCTGAAATTTTCAAGGATCTTTTCCCTTCTTCGCTTTCCCGTCCCTGTCTTCAATTGTTGTGGATGCCCAAAATAGGCCTAAAACCTGTCCTGGCTTGCCCAGACATGTTTTCTGCTCTCCCTCCTTCTGCTGTTGGGAGAAGCAGCCATGGGGAAGAAAGACAAAGGCCTGGTGCCAACATGTCTCTTCCAAGTTATAAACAGGGTACCTACATGTGCTTATACACTTGTGTGTGTTCTGCCCTTAAAAGGTAAAACTAAGCGCTGACTTTACCGAATATGGTCAAGTTTGGCAAACTGCCATTCTGATTGGCAAGGAGCCATTAGTCTCAGGCTGCATTCATAAAGAGATGAGCAGGCGAAGACAACATGCTCTCTCTCCCTGCTTCTGCCATTGCTTCTGCCTTATTGTGCTTCTGCCTCATTGTTCTCTGCTGTTGCATCTTGCCATGCTCTACCTGCTGCATAATAACAAGTCTTGATACTTCGGGTTTGTATACCTGGAAATTGCCTTGTCTAAGTTTACCAGGATTAGGCATTAAGTGCCTCATGATGTGTCAGAAAGTGCCACCTATATTGTGCCCATCTGCACATCCACAAGACATCCTGCCTGCACTTCTGCAAACCTCCATGTCAAGTCTGGAGTACAAGACAAACCAGGATCAGGTCAGAGATCATCTGCCTCTCTCCCCGCACCCAGTTAAAGCCTGGGAAGATCTAGAAGCCTTAATAGCTATTAAGACACTGGCAGAACTCCCTGCAAGTGTTTGGATATTGTCTGCAAACTGTAGTTAGCCCTGGTAATCTGGAGATAATATTTTGTGAGTAAATACTTAAAGCCTCTCTGTAACTGAATACAAGTGCCTTCTGCCTTAAGCAGAAAGTAGCTTCTCGAGTCCCTCTAGTGGGCAAGAGGTGTAATTGATCACAGGAATCTCTTTCCAGTTATAATAGTTTAATGTTTGTATTTTGCTAGTTATTTCTTGTGTTCTAGATCCTCTGTTTTTTTCATCTATGTAATGTTTTTCATGACTGTGCAAAAACCATATTATTTAAAAAAATATGGTCTGTGGCAAGATTCCTGAATATAAAAATTAATAATTGATATTAATTTTGAAAAATAAACACACCCATACCATCACATCAATGGTTCCTGTACCTGATGCTGATGCTGAATAATAACACACAAGAACTATGAGACTAGCACTAATCATGGAGAATCATATCCAGAGTTGCTGTCATGCATACTGTAAGTGAACAGAAGGACTTTCTGCCACCTCCTCCACTCTGCTTTTTCTCCACTGCCAATTTTTTTCTTCCAGTGCTAGTGGTGTACAGATATAGAGCTATCCCTGAACAACTAATTTTGGCATTGAATGCACTTTAATCACTTCAGCAGAACTTTCTTCCTGCCTTTGGTAACCTATCTGTAAGTCTAGACAGACTGCCAGAAGAATGAGGCCAACCTGCTTCCCACACCTGATCTAGGCTACTGAGAGCTAGATCAGGTATCTCCACAAGATGCTTACTTTGTTCAAGCTGCAACAACAACTCTTTGATTTCTGATCAGAGGAACCTTTTTCTTTCCATGATACCTGAAAAGGGCATTTACAGAATATCAGTGGAAAGTGTTCCTGGTTTAGTTTCTGGTGCCCAGTTTGTATTATCCAAGAGCAACAGCTCAAGGACAAATCTTCCTTATTTTCTGGCTGCAAAATTGTCAGGAAGGCAAAAAAATCCCATTTCTATAGCCTTTTTTCCAAAATTAGTGCCTCAAGCACAGCCTTGCTCTGCAACTATAAGTGCTGGTTGTATGCAGATTTTGCAATAGCCAGGTTATTCTTTCATATTCTGAATTATCATAATGTACAAGCTGAGTGACAATGTCATAGCAATAATAATCACAGGCATGTTATGTTCTCAATCTAGCACCAAGTTTCTTTGGGGGTCAGAAACTCTGTCTCTCCTGGTGAAATGAGATTAAAAAGAAAAGAACAAAACCGGGAATTAAAACTCTAAGAACTCTTAAAAATACTTATCTGATACTTACTAGTCCTTTTCATGCTACTGAGTGATGACTTGAACATCTTTTCCACTATTTTAAGCTTAACTACAGTAGTGAAAGTTTTTTTATTTTTATTTTAGGCATGGCCTTAAAAAAGGATGTTACAACCTTCTAATGTGTCTATGGCACAAAACCCATTACTATATTAGCTAAGAGTGCGCTGAGACTGTGGGTACCTGATGAACAGAAGTCTTTTCACCGATTTCCGTTTGAGATATTTACCACCCTCAGCTTCCAAAAATAAAATGGTTTCACAACTTGTGTATTTCCTAAAGTTCCATCCAATTTTGGTTTCAATATTCTTTTCGTTACTGCTGCTTTATTGCTTATGGGAAATAGCATCTGCCTGGCCTGAACAACAATCAGTAGCAAACCTTCTAGTGATTTGAAGTTGCAAGAGAATTTAGCTCAATTAATTCAATAACTTTCAGCATGTCTCAGATGTCTGTTAGTGCTATTATTAATCAGTCTGCTGCCAGCTGTTGGACAATAGCTACTTGTTCTTCATAGCCTGTTGCTTAATGAAGAAAGTATTGTTGCTCGGGAACTTGGCAAGGACTTTAAGCCAGATTCAAATTTCATTTACTTGTGTGAACTTTGAGAAATGGTGTGGACATTAGTGGTGTTATTCTGGGTTTGCATCTGCATAAGTGTGATCAGTATATGGCTCTTTGGCTTTTAAGTTTCTCTCAAGAGATTTGTCACATTCGCAGGAAGATTTTACAGCAAGTTTTTTAGCAGTGAAAAGATCTCTTTGCTGTCGATGTGTGCATGTGTGTGGATGTGCATGTGTTTATGCATGTTGCATAGAGCATTCAGTCTTAGCCTTTTCATTTGCCTGGTCCCTGCAGGCTAGCACAATACTAATTATGTTGGAAAATGATTGATGTTTGTGTTAAAGCCAATATGCAGGTGGAATGTGTTAGAATTTTCCATTATTTAATTTATCTCCTGCTAACAGCTGATTGCTGCCTTGCAGAGGGGACTGTAAAAAGCATTACCAAAGGAAATGCTTAGATACATACAAATTTAAGTCACAATTGCATGATGGAAAGGTTTTTTACTTTGTTCAGCTTTTGTTTTTAATTTCCCCCCCCTAAGATTTGATTGTGTTCACATTGGCCAATCTAAGGGGAACCTTTCAGAGTGCTGACAAGTGGATAGGAAAGGGTTATGAAAGTGCAACCAAGTGAAGAGTTGAATTAAGCCTCTTCAAGCATTTAAATAGACTATGGTGAAAAATATAATTTCCCATTTAATCCTTCATGCTAGTGAGCAGACATTGCAGGTCAAATATTAAACCCCAAAGTTCATTATACATACAGGAATATATTATACATACAGGAAGATATTATTTCTCATATCCAGCATAATTCTCTGTTATGATTTTGTTTTGATTTTAAAGTTGGAATTTTGGAAATGGTCAATGTCACTAGCCAACTCTGTTCCTGGAAAAGGAGGAAAGGAGTTAGTAGCGCTCTCTCTCTTTCAGCTTCCAAACTTTGCACAGTCCCCTTGCTTCCTAAACCTGGTAGCCACCTGTTTTTTTGACCTGTCTGGACACTGTTAAGTGTCCCTCTGGAGCCTATGACTTCTCACATGATGTTCCTTTTATCACACAGAAACAAAGAGAAAATGCACGGAATTATCAGAATTTTAATTATTGGAAAACTTAGATGCATTCAAATATCTCTGTGTCTATCGGAACATCCTTAAGTTCTTAGACCAAGTCTGACACCAGGGTTTAGCTCTGATTTTACCATGCAAGGGTGTAGTCATGAGCTAACACAGGCTTTTTCTGTCGAAGTAGAACTTTGAAGCTATTTTGACTTCTAAAAAAAAAAGGAGATCTAGATATTTCTGTCTGGTTATTAGTTGTGTTTTATTTTGTTTGAAGGGTCAGAAGACAAGGGCAGGCAGCTAATATTTTGCTTTTAGTGGTTTTCTGTATTTCACAGCATCAAGAGAACAATCTGTCCTGCAGCTTTGCAATGAACAATGGAGAACTTCTTTCATCAGTCCTCTCCCTTGAGCAATTGGTCTGAAATTATGTTGGTTCACATAAAAGAAAAATTAGAGATGACAAGGAGTATTACTAAAGTGATCCAGTGGTAACCGCCCTGTCCTTTCCAGTTCACCCAGCTGTAAATGGATCATTCAGCAAGGGGGATCAAACAAATCCTGGATGCATACCATCAGCTCCAGTAGATGATGTGAAGATGATCAGAGGGCTGGAGGACCTCTGCTATGAGGACAGGCTGAGAGAGTTGGGGCTCTTCAGCCTGGAGAAGAGAAGGCTTTGAGGAGAACTTATAGTAGCCTTCTAGTACCTGAAGGGGGCCTACAAGAGGGCTGGGGAGGGACTTTTCAAAAAGTCTTTTAATGATATGACGAGGGGTAATGGGTTTAAACTGGCAGAGGGGAGATTTAAATGGGATGTTAGGAGGAAGTTCTTCACAGTGAGGGTGGCGAGACACTGGAACGGGTTGCCCAAGGAGGTTGTGGCTGCTCCCTCTCTGGAAGTGTTCAAGGCCAGGCTGGCTGAGGTCTTGAGCATCCAGGGAGGTGTCCCTGCGTATGGCAGGGGGTTGGAACTGGATGATCTTTGACGTCTCTTCCAACCTAAGCCATTCTATGGTTTTATGATTCTATGTGGACACCACACCTGCCCACTGGGCTAGGTAAACTTGAATGCACTTTTGATAAAGTAAATGAACTCCAGATCTATCATTCCATGTCAAATGCACTCATAATTACTTTATGGTACAACAGCATTAGAGGAGAAATTCAGTGGTTTTGCAAACAGTGGCACATGCTACACCTTAGCTATTGGACTAAAACCTGTAAATGTCCACATCATAGAATCTCACTAAAATGAATTGCAATCTTTTTGGTACAATAATATTTAATTCTCTCATGTGGCTGGCATCTTTGGAAGTATTTCACTTAGGCGTTCCCATTCTTACTGTAGATCAGTAGTAAGGATACAAACTGGTTCGCGTGAAAGTGGGGGAGTTGCTTTGAAAAATTAAGCTTTGCCTAGCAACAGGACAGTATAGCATTAAAAACCATAAATGGTGCCTGCTTTGTGGATTTAACAGCTAACCTAATTCATGTGCTTGTTCACCAGGCTGGCCTTGTCTGTTTCTATCTCTTCTCTTGTTTTCAGCTAGTCATGCTTAAGGTGCTTCATTAGCCTAAGCTACTTTTGTGTGGTACTTTTGGCATGCCTGGTAGAATTTTGGGGTTTTGTTCTCTGCTTTTTATACATTTGGAATATAACTAACTGAGAATAATTTTATTATAAAAAAAATCAATTAGCTTTACTGAAGCTACTCTTGAAGAAATGACGTTTTCAGGAATTTACGGTCCTTACCCCAAAACCTACAGTTCTGAAAGTCACAGCCTCTTCCTTTCCTATTTTTTAAAGGAAGAATGCTTTGGGACAAAGTGTCAGTTCTTTGGAATGTCTCAAAATAAAAAAAAAAAATTGTAACAAAATGTCTGGATTGAAAAAAAGCTTTTAATTAATTAATTAATTAATAAAAAACTGAATTGATCCAAGTGAACAGTTTTATCACATCACCTGTGTGCAAAATTTGTGTGTCTTTTGTGGTTTTAGAGCAATAAAATAGTTTAATTTTTATGTTTTTTTGAAATATTGAAGGACTAAATTCTGCCTAATTACTCACAGGAATGTTGCTGTCTTGCTTCACAGAAGTGCAATGACAGTTTCTCATTTCTTCAGTCTTTAAGCTGTACTTTTACTGTATGAATGGCATAATTTACCACTATTTGGCTTGCATTCTCACATGCACTGTCTTGTACTTTTTTTCCTTCCAGGAAATAGCCATTGTATACCAATGAATTTTATTACTGCCAATGACTTTGAGGTAACAGATATGTTAGTTCTGAAAAACAAGTGACGTCAGGAGGATTAGATGCATGGGAAACATACTTTTCAACAGATACAAACCCAAATAAGTAGACCATGTACAAGGTCTCCTTAGAGGTATTTCTGTTATAGCTATAGAAGAAAAAAAAAAAGCCCAACAACAAAGAACACTTTAGGAATGTTGAAACAATCTGTCATGGAATAGAGAAGAAAATGTTGGCATACCTGCAGATATCTGTTCCTGCACTTGCCTGCAGAATTCCCAGGTTCATCCTCCTCTCTGCTCTTGATTTCTGTGTTCGTTCTTTGATAGATACAGGCATCTCATACTGCTCTATCACTGCATGTTTATAACCTTGCCATTTCAGAAGGGTAAAGAGTTATATTAATGATGAGGGTGAAGAGAAAGGTAAATGTATTGAATGGAATCAATTTCATGTCTGATAAAATCATAGTAGGGAGAAATTTCCTAACTTTAACAGGCGTTAACTGAATTTCTTCTATTTGCCCTTCCAAACAACAGTAGACTGGGCATTTAAGTCACTGTGTGAGGACCAGCTTGTAATTTAACACTTTTAATTCAGCTATTTGCTCCCTTTCCTAATCATTCACATCTACATTTTTCAGCAGCTCACCAGACTGGAAATAAGAATGTAAAGCAGATGTAGTAACTTACATTTCTGTTTTGTAACTATAAGAAGTCGACTATTTTTTTCCAAGGCTATGAATGTAAATATGAAAAACATTTTGAGTTTGTGCCCTGCCAACATTTAAAGCCGGAGAGAAAATGAGCAAACACCTATCCATAAAGAGATTGTGCACTGTTCGGCTTTTACAGAGTCGATAGTTTGGGATTTTTCTGGGGGATTGTCGTGGAAGGCTAATAGGCCTATTAGATGTCCTGGCTTGCCCCACCTTTCTGCTGATGAGGGAAACAAGGGCAGGAGGAAAACAAAGGCTTGGGCCATTATGTTCCCTCCCAAAGTGATAAACAGGTACCCATGGGTGTTTAGGTACTTGATAGTGCCTTGCCCAAATAAAGGTAAGCAAGCCAGGTCAGCTTTGCAAATGCCATTCTAATTGGTGAATCTCTGTGGCCAAAGAAGCCATTACACTCCACAAATAATTGAGCTAAATTGCAAGCAGTTGTGCTGCCTCTGCCTCACTGCTCTGCCTTTGTGTGTGCTGCTCTGCTTTACATTCTGCTCTGCTCAGACAACATGCTTCGGCCTCACTGCTCTCAGCTTGGACAATGCGTTCTACTCTCCCTCGTGCTTCAGACCAGCTTAGCCCTGGTGTTTTGGGGTTAAACTGCCTGGAAATTTAAGTGCCTCAAGTTTACCAGGAGAAGGCATTAAGTGCCTCATGATGTGGTGAGAAGTGCCACTGACATTGTGCTCTCTGCACATTTGCGAGAGATTGTGCCTGCATCTCTGCCAACCTTTGTGCCAACAGGAATCAGGATCAGGTCAGAGATCATCTGCCTCTTTCCCAGCACCCTGCTAGAGTCTGGGAAGATCTAGAAGCCTCTCAATGGCTATCAAGATGCTGAGCAGTTCCAGCCAGGCACTATCTCTGAATTCTACTCCATTGCCCTGAATAAAACAGACTTTCCCTAGGGCTCCAGACTGCCTATTTATAAGTGATGCAAAGCCATTTTGTGGCTGGAATGCTATTTTCTGATTTTCCCAAATTTAACTAGTTCATATACAGTTTCCCAAATTTAACTAGTTCATATACAGTTTGTGGGCGGGGCTTTCCAGAAACAAAATAACTTTATAGTTCCTGCCATTTTAATTGCTAAATGAGGGACAAAAGGGCTGAAGATATTTCTTTACAAATATATCAGAGAACTTAACACCTTCTATATGCTGTTAAAAGTGTTTTCTTTTTTTCAAAGATCTGATTAACAGGGATCGTATAAGCATTTGCTACTTTTCACAAGCTCAGATGGTATTTTAATTTTGCTGATAAAGAAATCAAAACAAATCCTTTCCCAAAGGCTATATGCTTGATTGTAGTAGTGATAAGTACTAAACTTCAATAAGAACAACCTGGGTTAAACATCAGGTGAAAACCCAAACCCCAGTAAAGATAGTGAAGCACTGGAATGGATTGTGTAAAGATGAACTACTCGCATTCTTGGAGGTCTTGCTTAGGCAAACGTCTGTCAGTAATGATGCAAGTAGACATGATTCTCTGTGAGAGAAATAATTTGAGAGATGATCTTATGAGGATCTATATAACCACATTTTCCCCATGATTTATGACATGTATTGCTATTCCTAACTGTTAGGCACCTCATAAAACAAATGAAAAGACCAATATAGTAAGTTCAAAGTAATCTGAAATAGTAGAGGGAGTTTTGTATTTTAAAGGACAGGTCTAGGCATTGAATATAGGCTACTGAATGGAATTTAGACCTGTAAGGCAAAATTATGATCAAAGGAGGGAGAGGAGTGCATTAGGCACAGAAGACATGGCACAGCATGAAGGATTACCAGGACTGAGGAGATAGGAGTGTTGTCTGGGAGAGTGCTGTGGAAGATGATGTAATAGCAGAGGGAGAAATGGCCATCCTCTGCAACTCTTTCTGCTGTGGCCTTTGGCATAGGATATTCCTCTCGTGCATCCCTAAATTAACAGAATAAGCATAGAGAGGATGTTTATTTCTTTCACACCTAGAACTTTACAGAAATAATACAATTTGTGTACTTAAAGTACCTCCTCATAACAGGACAAGTGCCTAATACCCAGCACAGTACAGCTGCAATAATTACTTTTCAATTCACTAGCTCAAATACCAAGCGTTGTGACAGCTCAGATCTTACCTGGAAATCATTCCTGCAGACCAAATATCTGGGCTGTTTGCTAGTACTGAGCTCCACGCTGTTAGTGGTGAACTAGTACCAGCTCCTGAACTTACAAATTTAAGGTATGTTGGGATTTAGCTGTGCTTTGGCCTTAGTTCCAAGACTAGCATCACAATGTGTACTGCAGGGTAAGTGTGATAGAAAGGGCAATTAATTGATGTGAGATATTATTTTTTCCAAATTAATATAGTTTATTCACAACTCATGCTACCCCAACCACTAATTTTAATAATAAACTGGTGCTTTTGTAACAGTCATGGAATGATAATGAGTTCTAGTATTAACTATCAGTATGCATAAACAATTAGATTTGATTGAAATTAACTCAATTAAAACTGGAAGAGATGGTTTTCTTGTGGTTAATTGCTGCTTGGCCACTAGATGGACTCTGTTTGGGGCAGAAACTAGGTAAATGACAAAAGCTCAAGGTATTTACTCGCTTACAAGGCTAGTAATAAATTGAGACAGTATTCAAAATACTGGCAGGGAGTTCTGTGTATCTCTCAAAACATACTGAACTTATTAAAAGTAATTAAAGTTATTAGAGCAAGTACTGTGTATTCAGACCAGAGAAAAAAAGCAGGATTCTACTTTCTGCTCTGTTGAGAAAATCAAGAAACAGTTTCAGCTTTTCAGTTTCTTATCATATGTAAAATATCCTTGACTTTGCAGGAGCTAGGGCAATGATACTTATCAGAAGATTTATGTGGGGAATACTGCTCTCAGCTCCCCTTCTCTTCTGCAAACAAGTGCTGTTAGCTCCTAAAGGTGCCTAGGGCCATTGTTCATGTCTCAGCTATAAAGGGTAATGTAGATAACAACATACTTAAGATATCTTATTTTAGCTGTCACATGGTAAACACAATTTTAAAATTAACATAATGCATTAGCATAAAAACCTGTCTCAAAATGTATGATGTCACAAATCTGATTGCCCTAATATCTTTTAAGGACATTGGGTACTTAAATATCTTTATTATCTTGTCTGTACATACTTGAAGCTGACATATTAAGACATTACTTGTTTTTTGTTTTATTACCCCATTGATAGAACTATAAGCCTTCTTTTATGTTAAACTCCTACATTTATTTCTGTTATATGAACCCGAAAAACTCTTCACAAGATAGGCTTTTCAGGACCTAATTGGTCTTTTATTTTCATTGATAAGAGCGGGATTCCAAGGCCTAAGATTCATAGCTGGAATTAATCTCCCATTTCAGACATTTTAGGCTGCTTTATGCAGTTAGGTGCCCATCAGCAATTCAACATTTCTGCATTTCCTAAGCATAAAAACAGGCCTTTCATAGGAACCTTAAGAATGGAATTATCCCAGAACAGAAACTGATGCTGGAACAAGGCAGCCTAAGGAAATAGGGAACATTTCAAAATTATAAGCAGTTTTATTAAAACAATATATATGTTTAATGCTTCTTTTTTTTTTTTTTTTTAAATTGTGTGGTGCCCTTTGTGTATACCAAGAATAACAAATTATCTTGCTTTCAAACAGGAAAACAACTAAAAAATGTAGAATCATAGAATCATAGAATCATAGAATGGTCTAGGTTGGAAGAGACCTCAAAGATCATCCAGTTCCAACCCCCTGCCACAGGCAGGGACACCTCCCACTAGATCGGGACGCTCAAGACCTCATCCAGCCTGGCCTTGAACATGTCCAGGGAGGGAGCAGACACAACCTCCCTGGGCAACCCGTTCCAGTGCCTCACCACCTGCACTGTGAAGAACTTCTTCCTAATGTCCCGTTCAAATCTCCCCTCTGACAATTTAAACCCATTACCCCTCATCCTGTCATTACAAGACCTTGTGAACAGTCCCTCCCCAGCCATCCTGTAGGCTCCCCTCAGATACTGGTAGGCTGCTATAAGGTCTCCCCGAAGTCTTCTCTTCTCCAGGCTGAAAAGCCCCAACTCTCTCAGCCTGTCCTCATAGTAGAGGTGCTCCAGCCCTCTGATCATCTTTGTGGCCCTCCTCTGGACTCTCTCCAACAGTTCCATGTCCTTCTTGTGCTGGGGGCTCCAGAATTGCACACAGTACTCTAGGTGGGGTCTGACAAGAGCAGAGTAAAGGGGGAGAATCACCTCCCTTGCCCTGCTGGTAATGCCTCTCTTAATGCAGCCCAGCACACAGTTGCTGTCTGAGCCGCGTGTGCACACTGCAGGCTCATGTTGAGCTTCTCATCCACCCAGACCCCCAGGTCCTTTTCCTCAGAGCTGCTCTCCAGCCACTCACCACCCAGCCTGTATTTGTGCTTGGGATTGCAGCGACCCAGGTGCAGGACCTTACACTTGGCCTTGTTAAATTTCATGAGGTTAGCCTGGGCCCACCTCTCCAGCCTGTCCAGGTCCCTCTGGATGGCATCCCTGCCCTCCAGCAAGTCAACTGTGCCACACAGCTTGGTGTCATCTGCAAACTTGCTGAGGGTGCACTCGATTCCTCTGTCCATGTCGCTGACAAAGATGTTAAACAGCACTGGTCCCAGCACTGACCCCTGAGGGACGCCACTTGTCACTGGTCTCCAGGTGGACATTGTGCCCTTGATCACCACTCTCTGTGTGCGACCATCCAGCCAATTCCTTATCCAGCGAGTTGTCCACCCATCAAGTCCATGTTTTTCCAGCTTGGTGACCAGGATGTCATGTGGGACAGAGTCAAAGGCCTTACTCAGGTCCAGGTAGATGACATCAGTTGCCCTTCCCTTGTCCACTGCTGCTGTGACTTTATCATAGAAAGCCACCAAATTTGTTAGGCATGATTTACCCCTGGGGAAGCCATGCTGGTTGGCATCAGGCACCTCTGCTTTGTTCTCCATCTGCCTTAGCAGAGCTTTGAGGAGGATCTGCTCCATGATCTTGCCAGGCACAGAGGTGAGGCTGACTGGTCTGTAGTTCCCGGGGTCGTCCTTTTTTCCCTTCTTGAAGACAGGTGTTATATTTGCCTTTTTCCAGTCAGCAGGAACTTCACCAGTCTGCCATGACCTTTCAAATACAATGGACAACGGTTTGGCAACTTCATCTGCCAGTTCCCTCAGGAGATTAAGTTTTTTAACTTGACTATCTTTATGCTTTCTTCCTCTAGAATTATTGTAAAACAGATTGGATTACTTATGATATGAATATCGTTGTATCCAGTGATGTTGTAAATACATTCATTCATCTTTTGAATAATTATTGTGTTTGTAAATAAGCAGCAAGAGTAATAAAATATAAACTGGAGAGTACACAACACAAAGATAAAACAACAAAACCCATATTTGTAGTCCCTTTTAAGGATGGATTTCTGCCTAAAGATTTAATCTTTAATTAAATTTATGTACTTTATTTATAGTGTCTTTTATTATTTTTTTTTCCAGAACATGCTGACACAGCAGTAGATTTTCTAACAGAATCTATGGTATTGCTGTAATAAATATTAAGGCAAAACTCCCCTCTGGACTGTTTCCCTAAACATTAATATTTTGAGAGTGCATTTGGGTTTGGACACTATGAATTCATGCATTATATATTTAATTGTAAACTCATCATTGTTAAAATATATGGTCCTAATGGATCTTGAACTGGCACAGAAAAAAGCAAATGCAGAGCTAACAAACAAGTACAGAAATATATGCACTTTGGCACAGTGCAGAACTGCAGCCAACAACTCACTAAACTTCAGTTGTTCAGTGACTGAAATTATATGTAATTATTTATTTATTTTAAAAAATTAACTCCGTACTTTGCTATGGTTGTCTCAGATTTGTCTCAGATAAGGTTTCCACTCTTTTCCACCATCAGCTATAAAGATACTTCAATGAAGCAAGGCTTAGGGCTTAGGCAGGTAGAGGAAGAGGGCACGTTAACGAAGAAAAAGACAGTTAACTGAAAAATAGAGGTAAGAGGCAGTAAAGAAAAAGCAATACTGTCTTATATTGGAAGGAGTCCCTGGAGCACATTACTAAATTTCTCTTCTCCCAAATGTACCACCACCCAAATGTACCACTACCAAAGGAGAGTTTTAAAATAGAGCCAAAAATGAGGTGAGAAGCTGTACAATTTTATAGGGTTACATGTAAAATGTTGTGCATAGAGATAGAGATAAGACACAGCTTTATTTTGTCTTGATAGAATGAATTGATCAAGGTTGTGAGATCAAGAGGTTTTATAAGTAGGTTTTGAATATGGTCAAAATACTGACAAACTTTGCCAACAGCACAGACTTTCCTCTTCTGTGTGGAAATTGCTTTGGATAAGCAAAGATTTTCAGCCAAACAGGATTCTTTCCAATGCATTAACTTTCTTTTGTATTTAAGAAAACAGTTTCTTAACTGCCACTTCAACTCTCTTTAACCAAGTAGAGTGTGGCAGAAAAAACCCTCTTAATTTACCACAGCTGACTAAGAGTACTAAAACTGATACCATATCCCTGCACTTAGGACAAACAGCTGTGAATTTTCTCTAACTGCAAAGAGAGAAAGGGGGAAAAATAAAAAGAAAGTGAACTGACACTCTCTTATCAATGTATGTTTCAAGTGACACAAAATATGTACAACTGTAATTTAAAGAATTCCAAGAAAAAGTGATGAATGGTTTAGATATGGTTGATCTTGATGTGAGAAGGATAGATTAGTTGGTTTCATGATCTTCCAGGTCTATTTTGTACACTTCTATAATATTATGGTGAATTACAGCTTCTCATGTTCTTGGATAAGAGGGCTTGCTTTGATTTTAAAAATTTTAATATCTGCTTATAATTCTCAATACTAAGCATATAAAATTAGCTGAAATAGTTTCAGCAGTGTTGTATGATACCGTATGGCAAGTCTTTAATATCTCTGAAAACATAGCAGATAGGGAAGAATAAAACAGTATGTTTCTTGAACCTGAAAATAGTGGGAAAGATGTGAATAAAGCAGTAGGTGGTGGTGCAGTAATTATAAACAGAGACCTGTATACAAATGTTTTTTCCTCTATTGATGTAATTTCTGAGTCTCTGAAAGACAGGGGAAGAATCTAGACAGACTATTTAAAAAGATGGCTAAGCATGGCTGGAAAATATTAGGATCAAAGTGACAGACAAAAAGAAGAGCCAGAAATTAGAGAAGAAAAAAGTAAGATTTAATTATTAATTAATTAGTCCTAACTCCCCCTGGAATATTCCCTGGGATACACCAGGGATGATCCATATGAAAGGAGAGGCAGTTGGACTAGATGACTTTCAGAGGTCCCTTCCAACACAGACCATCAGAAATAATATGTTCCAAAACATCAGAAATATACTGACCCAGACAAGAGAGGAGATAAGACTGAAAATCTGGAAAATTCACACTAGGTCTCTGCCTAATGTAAATTTTCACTAGGTGTCATGCTATACAACTATAGTGCAATAATAAAATAACACTCTAGGAGGGCTATATTTTTCACTTCCGGGTTCTGATGACATGCACAAGCTGTTGGAGTAATATTTTCACCAGCACCCCTAATAAAAAATCATTCTGTTTAATACAGTTGGGTGCAGTTCACTCTCTCTTGCCATTGTAAATATAATGCAGAATATCACATGAGAGTCGCTAAGTTACACACCTGCTCATGCAAACCTGTACAATATCCCTAATGGCCACTCATAAATCTGGAATATTTTTCCGTTTCTTCTCCTTCTCAAGTATCCAGACTTCGATATATTTATTTTCAAATATTTTATTTAGCTGTATAGATCTTTTTCTCCCCACAAACACTGCTGTGACAGTGAAGGTACCACTGGGGTGAAGGTTCAGCACCAGTCACCATGCTTAGTAGGAAAACAAAACCTGCAGACCATACTTTCCATCGGCAAGAGTTGTTTGCTTAATAAATGCTTTTTAAATTTAAATAAGCCAAAAAGGAACAAACACAGAATTTCAGAGAACCAACCCATGGTATCTTGGGTTTAAAAAGAAAGTGTGGAAGGCCAGAACTCTCTGATTAAACATTTAAAGTTTTGCTTGTGTTTCTAAATAACATGAAAACACATAATAAATCCCCACTAGATAGAAAAAAAAACCAACAAAAACCCCCCAAAATCCCACAAGAGTTGATGGCACCTTCTGATAAAATTAACTGATTTTTTCCCCATGAGAAAATGACATTCCATCAAAAAATTCCAGAAATACATTGACTTCTATGAACTTTGATGAAACTACATGGAAGGTTATTAGGGATCAAGACAAAAATTCATTATGCATTGCAAAAATTCATTATGGCATCTCTGTCTTTCTCCAAAGGCTCTGTTTAGTCATTCTATTTCTATTCATGGAATCACAGAATGTTTTTTTTGTTTGTTTTTTTTTTTTTGTCTACTCAGGTGCCACATAACCAGCAGAGATCACACATTAAGAGATTTCTCACCTGATCCATGAACGGCTGTTTCATGACAAGGACCTGCCAGAAACCTGTGAGAGTCTTATAAGAGCAAATCATGGTTTCAGTTCTCTGAGCTACACAGTTCAGTCCATCTAATGTTTTGCAATGGGAAACGTTTCTTTTCTTGAGGGATTTCATGTG
Source organism: Psilopogon haemacephalus (assembly GCA_013396835.1). NCBI lineage: Eukaryota > Metazoa > Chordata > Aves > Piciformes > Megalaimidae > Psilopogon > Psilopogon haemacephalus. The sequence goes on from VWZI01014190.1 coordinate 174,276, forward strand.
GTCTGGCTCCTACAGATACTAGCAGGTGATACGGCGGTTTTCTTGGAAGGACTTGAGGGTTAGCTGTAGTTGCTTCAAAGGCAGATTAGCTAAATCGTACACAGATGATTCAGAGATTTGCATCCTACCTCCAATCCTCTGAACATGGCAAAATCTATGGAGTTTTGAAATATTTTTCAACAGGAAAATAATAATACTACTAGAAATAAGTTCTTTGCTTTAAATTCAGCAGGAGTTTGTTGACGTTTGGAGCAATGGTTCAAATAAATGTTGGAAAGCCTGATATCCTAGACTCTGAGTTTGCAAATGATGGTGCACCTCCCTAAATTTATACAAGTGACCTCCTGAAGTTTCTAGTAAGCATACATGTGGCAGAAGTGCTCAGTTTGGTGATATGTGACTCATTCAAAATCAATAATAGGTTCTTGAACTTTTTCTGACTTGTTGGAAGTCCTGAATGAAATTCAAGGTCAGTTCTCATTTAAGGTGAATTAGCTTGGACTTCCTTAATAAGAATAGTGCTTTATTTTCAGAATAATAATTTTAATGGGAAGTGTTTGTCAGTGTTAATGGGATTTACTTTCTACTAAACAGCAATAATACTGTGATTTTTAAAGTGCCTTTCATTGTATGTTGTCTAGGTGCCTCATGACCTTAAGTGGAAAAGCATTGTGCTTGTTTTTGCAGACAGCAGGCTAAAATAGGCTAAGTTGTGAAAATGAAAATATTGAATGGAGTCCACAGTGTTCATGACTATTCAGAGACTTAAACAGAAATCTCCTCTAATACTTACCAGCCATGTTCTTTGGGTATGCTTTCGTGACTGACAACTAATATCTGTGATGAAGATAACTACACCTTTGGTTTGGCAAACTATTCCCAGTAAGGAAATGTTTCTCATAGCCTCCCTTTCTCATTGTTTTAAATGGGACTCAATAAATGTGCTCAAAGACATCTCTATGCTTAAGTGCTTTTTGATTCAGGCCCTGTTTGAATATTGGAGAAGAAATCTGGTAGACAAAGGGCTAGGGTCATCTGGGTACTGACTACTGCTGAATTAGTGTAAATGTATGCAGAATGATCATTTAAGTGTCCATTTTATGTAACAGTAATAAAGCAGATTTCAGATATCTTGCCTTTGTCTAAGACAAAAGCCATTTCTGGTGTTTTAAACTGACATGTATCTGAAGTATTTTTGTGCTTGTTTTCAAACTCTGAAATTGTTACAAGCCATGAGCTGAACTAAGAATTCCAAATAGTACCTGTATTTTCCTGCTTCACAGAAATGCTTCATACTAGTATATGAGAGTTGATAAATAAAATTACCTACTTGTATGCAAATTAGATTTTAATTTCCAATAGACTCCACTACAGGCTGATCAAGATGGAGGAAAAACTATGCAATTACACAAAGAACAGATAATAGTTACTTCAGAAATATCCTATTCTAAACTTGCAGTTACTCTCATGAAAAAGTAAACAAACTCACATCAGATGATTTGAAAATAAATGTATTCATAGAGTGTTTTGCTTGGTTTCTTCTTTTTTTTTTTTTTTCCCAGCAAAGGCTTCAGTTAAGCCAAGACTTATAATAATTGTCAGAACATTTGACCAGTGTTAAAATTAACAGATGGTTATTGTACCAAAAGAGAGTATTTCAAGCAAATAATTCTACTTAACATATATAAAAAGCACATTTTTCAGTTTATAATGCTGGCGGTTATGGTGGCATGTTTGATTAATGAGCTGTTTTATTGGTGATGCAAATAATGTGTAATGTCATAAGACCCATGTGTTGTAGATTAGAGAGGTATTAAACTTACCTTGGCACAAAGTGAAAAATCTAAAATATCCCTCTGGTAAAATACATCATCCTAGAGGAAAAGATGTGTTGGCATTGCCTGTATTTATGCTTTTGATAAATTACATGTCATGTTTACTTAGGTTTAGTATCTAATCAAAATATTTCTTCTTTTTTATACTTTTACTTCTCTTTATTTTTCAGGTTCATCCTGCAAGTAGCAATCGTGTAATGGCCAGCAACCATAAGTGAAACAAGACTGTGTCTTACCTGTCAGTTATAAACAAAGACATGTAGGAGGATGACAATGTCTAATGTTTCACAAAATAATCTTGTCATTTATTTTTGTTAATCTAGAATGGTCCAAACTACAACAGAATGAGGAGCACATGTGAATGCAGGAAGTGCATGAGGAAGCATGCATAAGAAAAATCCTCAATGAAGCCCCAAGCCACAATGAAAATTCATCTGATTCCATATTGCATGGGAAACCTGAATGACAGGTCAGGATCTCTTTAAACATTTACTGAGATCTTTGTCCTTTGGGTAACACTGAGCTGGGAAATGATAGCCTAACTTAGGAATCCAGCTTAAAACTGCACATAAAACCCCCAACTAAACCTAGAAATGGGTGAGATTTAATTTATTTTTGCTTTGAGATTTTGAATTCTGTTGACCATGAATGATAGACAGGGAATCAGAAGGTGCACTGAAGATTTGTGTGCACTGCAATGCATTGTTTAATGTTACTCTCTTCAGGTCTGTATGTGACTTGGAGGAAATCTGTCTCTCAGTAGTGTTTGTGTATTTGTTTTAAGGCAAAAAATGGCCAATTCTTCAGCTGATAAAATTCCAAATGATACCTACCCCTCAGAGGAACACAGTTATCTCCTCTTCAAATTTCATCTTTTCCTGACAGCAAAGTAAGCTTGATTCTTCCTCCTGTATTTCCCCCCTAAATTTCTGTGGGATTTGGTAACCTGGGAAATGCTTCCTTACAGATCATTATGACCCAGACAGGATGTTTTCTGTCACTACACTGGGGCCTTCAATTACCAAGCTAAAATACAGCAACAGATGTGACTATGGGGTTCATTTTTACAAATTTTGCTCAGACTCCTGTAAAAAACAATCAATCATCTCTCCATATTTAGAGCTAAACATAAACAAACGTGGCTTCCTACAGAAAGAAGCCACTTCTGAATGAAGAGGAAATACACTTAAAATCTGCAATGTATCTCATCTATATTTTTTACACTTTTGGTGTTTTGCAGTCTTGTGATAATGAAAAAGGAACAGTAGAAAAGAGGACAGAAACTACGGTGGTCTTTCTTTGAAATCAAAAACACTGTAGCAAAAGTTAGCCTGTGGATTCAGATGAAACTGAGCCCTTCAATAAAGAATGGAGTCACATGTCATACCCCAGAGACAGAAATCATCTCTGCCTTGCCATCCTGGTCAGCAGCATCTCAAGGAAGATATCCCTTTAAGGTCTGCATGTGAGAACACTGCTCTTGTCTCTCTCAAGTTCCCTCTAAATCTGTGTAGCAGTAGCTTCTCTGGAGATCCACTGGCAAAAATTGCCCTGTGCTCTAGGTCTTCCAGGCAAAGAATGTGTTGTGTGGTATAACCTTGGCCTGAATTCTCCTCCCTGAAGTTCTCTTTCAGGAATGCTGGTTCCACTCTCTCCAGCACAAATGCATCTGGAAATGATCACCTGGGCCCCACTTGTGGAAACACATATGTGTAAGTGTGTGTAAGTGTTGACAGGATTTGGACCTTAGTCGGAAGACGATGTTAAAATACCAAGGTGCTGGTGGTAGTGAGGAATGCAGAGAGAAAGGATTTCCTAAGCCAGAGACCCTGTTTTCATGTAAATGTGCTTTTTAAAAAGTGAAAAAAAAAAAAAAAAAGAGGGAATAAAAGATACTGAAAATGTATTTTATGGTAAGTAGACCTTTCTCCCTAGGATGCCTCTCATCATTTTCCAGAAGTATCCAGCCATGCATCAAGCACAGGAGCACAGGATTAGTTTTCTCATCTTGCTAGCATTGTGACAGCTTAAAAATAACTCTCATAACTAATGTAGCCTCCATACATTACAGAGTGATCATGTCCCAAGAATAGACACTGACAGATTTGAAACAATTATGTAAATTTACCTAGGGCTCTATTTAAATGCACATTTTTCAGACTTACAATCAAAAGAAAACACCTTCAACCAACCCTTAGTGATTGCTGAGGAAGCTATACCTACATGCCTGCATTAAACCCAGCACAATATGCTATAAAAAACTCATTACATATCTAAGCTGTCTTCACATCAGCATTAAATGCTCTTCCATACACATTTTGTGAATGATACACTTATAAATTACTAATTTATAATACCTGCAAGCTGATGGCTACAGTCAAAATGGTACTTAAAAAAATCCTGAGATTATTTTTCCTTATGAGACCACCTGATGATTTTGAACTCAGGAGCCCCTGACATGTGAAGCACCAGAGGAAAGCATGATAAAGGATTCTTCCCTGGTTGATGAGGACTGGGCTAAGGAACAGTTGAGTAATCTGGACATCCGTAAGTCCATGGCTCCTGATGGCATGCACCCATGAGTGCTGAGGGAGCTGGCACAGGTCATTGCCAGACTGATCTCTATCATCTTCAGTAAGTCATGGTGGACAGGAAAGGTGCCTGGGGACTGGAGAAGGGCAAACATCACTCCAATCTTCAAAAAGGGTAAGAAGGAGGACCAGGTAAATATAGACTGGTCAGCCTCACTTCCATCCCCAGAAAGGTAATGGAATGACTTATCCTCAGTGCTGTCCTTAGGCATATCAAGGATAGTGGCGTCATTAGGAGTGGGCAACATGGTTTTAACCAAGGGGAAGTCATGTTTGACCGAACTGATAGCCTTTTATCAGGACATTTCCAGGTGGATTGATGATGGTAGATCAGTGGATGTGCTTTACCTTGATTTCAGTAAAGCATTTGACACTGTCTCCCACAGCGTCCTTCTGGCTAAACTGAGGCAGTATGGTCTGGATGATCAGGTAGTGAGGTGGATTTGGAACTGGTTGAAGTGATCATGTGACAGACAGCCTTAATTTCAATTAATTTTCGATGTTGTGTGTTTGTGCTTCTCCTTCCCTGAACATGTTCAGAAAAGGGCACCAAGGCTGGTGACAGGGCTGCAGTACAGACTCTGTGAGGAGAGGCTGAGGGAGCTGGGAGTGTTCAACCTGGAGAAGAGGCGGCTCAGAGGAGACCTTATTGCTCTCTACAACTGCCTGAAAGGAGGTTGTAGCCAGGTGGGGTTGGTCTCTTCTGCCAGGCAACAAGTGATAGAACAAGACGACAGAGCCTCAAGCTGTGCCAGCGCAGGTTTAGGCTGAATGTTAGGAATAAGTTTTTCACAGAAAGAATGATTGGCATTGGAATGGGATGCCCTTGGAGGTGGTGGAATCACCATCCCTGGAGGTGTTTAAAAAGAGGCTGGATGAGGCATTTGGTGCCATTAGAAGGTGTTAGGTGATGAGTTGGACTTGACGATCTTGAAGGTCTTTTCCGACCTGATTAATTCTGTGATTCTGTGAAGGGAAGAAGCCAGAGAGTTGTGGTCAATGGGATGGAGTCTTGTTGGAGGCCTGTAACTAGTGGGGTCCCACAGGGGTCAGTACTGGGACCAGTTCTGTTCAATATATTCATTAATCACCTGAATGAGGGCACAGGGTGCACTGTCAGCAAGTTTGCTGATGACACCAAATTGGGTGGAATGACTGCCACACCAGAAGGCTGTGCTGCTAGTCAGCCAGACTTGGACAGGCTGGAAGGCTGGGCAGGAAGAAATTTAATGAAATTCAACAAGGGCAAGTGTAGAGTCTTGTACCTGGGAAAGAACAACCCCTGGTATCAGTATAGGTTGGGAACTGACCTGTTGGAAGGCAGTGAAGGGGAGAAGGATTGGGGGTCCTAGCTGATGGGAGGTTGACCATGAGCCAACAATGTGCTCTTGTGGCCAGGAGGGCCAATGTAATTCTGGGGTGTATTAGCAGGGGTGTGGCTAGTAGGTTGAGAGAGGTTCTCCTGCTCCTCTGCACTGGTAAGGCTGCATCTAGAGTACCATGTTCAGTTCTGTGCCCCTCAAATCAAGAGGGACATAGAACTGCTTGAGAGATTCCAGTGCAGAGCCATAAAGATGATTAAGGGAATTGAAATGAGGAGAGACTGAGGGAGCTGGGGCTCTTCAGCTTGGAGAAGAGGAGACTGAAGGGTGACTTAATCAATATTTATAAATATGTAAAGAACCAGGAGGATGGAGCCAGGCTCTTCTGGTGATACCTGATGACAGGACAAGGGGCAATGGGTGAAAACTGGAGCATAGGAAGTTTCATGTAAAGATGAGGAAGATTTTTTTTCACTGTGAGGGTGACAGAGCACTGGAACCAGCTGCCCAGGGAGGTTGTGGAGTCTCCCTCTCTGGAGATATTCAAGACCCACATGGATGTGTTCCTGTATGATGTGGTATAGGTGATCCTGCTCTGGCAGGAGGGTTGGGCTGGATGATCTTTCGAGGTCTCTGATTCTGGGATACCTGTTAGAGGAAGGAACTCCATAAAAGATATAAGGAAATACTCTGGTAAACCCTTTTTTTCTATGAACAGCTCTACAATAATCAGCTATGACTTAAACTGGAAATTTTTAGAGACAGACATGTTCATATCCTTCTCTAGTATATTTGTCCTGAAGTTTGTGTACAATAGTTATTGATAGGTTGATAATGTAACACTCAGAAAACCTGATGAAAGAGCTCAGAAGGGCAAAATACATTACACTCTGTTATTTTTCTTCGTGAGGATTAATAATATGCATCTGCCTCTCAGGAACAGTTAGGTTCAGGGTTCCCTGACAACAAACCAGGCATAGTAATTTTATCCTTATCTACAAGATACATTCCTTTATGCTTTGTCATTCTTTGCCTAGCTCCTCTGGCAGAATGATCCAGCTGTCAAAATGATCCATCTTCCAGGAGATCCCCCTGTGCAGCTACTGTGAAACTAGCCTCTCAAAAATATGAGAAATGACATGATATTATCACACTTTGGAAGTCCACATTGGAGGTGTTCAAGAAAAGACTGGATGGGGCACTTTGTGCCATGGTCTAGTTGATTGGATAGGGCTGGGTGATAGGTTGGACTGGGTGATCTTGGAAGTCTCTTCCAAACTGTCTCATTCTATGATTCTATGCTCTTGCCAGCTCTCCTGGATAATGTATGCAGCACCCATTAACTCTCACACTGGGATCAAAAGCTGTGTCTGAGATACAGCTATGTCTTTGATCTTGATTTAAATATTCAGGCCACAGAGAATCTAACACCTCTTGGGTATGCAACAAAACTAATCAAGCACTGGAATATTTTGCAGCAGGAATTTTCCAGCTTAGTTAATGTTTCTAGTCAAGGACTATGATGTGATAATAAAGATACTTATAGACAACAATGAAGTCTTCAGTAGTGAAATTTTGAGGTGATTTGAGATCCTTAGACCTTTTATTATGAGGGATGATCTCTCTGAAACATTTACAGAATTTTCATAAATTTAAGGAGGCACAGGAGAAGGTTGGATTCTCTCCAACACCATGTACTGAGGTAAAAAAAGTAAACTGGGAAAATGTTCAGGAGAAAGCTCATGACAGAGAAGGTAAAGGAAGACTGAATAGTGGAAGTCTGGTGTTAAGGTGGAATACTAAATTTTTCAAGGACCAGGTCCACTTGCATGGACATCTGAAGGAGGCAGAATATTCCACTGATTTTCTGTGGGTCTTTTCGTTGTTTCAGTTTTTATTAAATGTGCTTCAACTCTGCCTATACCACCTCACAACTCTAATTTTATCACAAGACATTTCTTAAAATGATATTTCTTTCTCACTACTTGGAGAAAGCAGAAGAAAGTTTATATTTGAAGGTTTTGATCTGAAAAATAGGTCTTAAAAGTTGTATTTATTCACTAGAAAAACAGAAATGTACAGTGTGACTTACATCTGTCACGTGTTTTCAATAAGTAAATACATGCAAAAAATGTTCAGAAAGCAAAGATGTACCCAACCAACAAATACTCCAAATTAGCAAGTACGTTTCAAATAGATCAAAAGGTAACCTGAGGTTAGAGTTAGAAATAACTGGAGTTTTTCATTTGACCCTAATGTTCCATCAATAATTAACTGCAACTTTTGGAAACATTCTCCAATACTTTCTAGGCTATTTCTGTAACACTTGAGGTGACTTTTCTGGGGATAGCACAGTTATTCCCTACTTGTGATTATAATTACTGTATAGACAAAGAGTTCTTTAAGGATCAGGCTGCTGTATAGATTCAGGACTGCACCATTCAAACCTTTATGGTTTGATGTTTGTGCTGTAAAATCCAGATTCTTTAATTTTATTATACAACTTATATTGGATATTTGCTGCAATAGACTCTCACATCCTCCACTCCCACTTTTATATTCATATTGAGAACGACTGTATTTTTGCTTTAAATGTGCCCAGCTATGCAGCCTCCAGTTATTGTCTCAGTTCTCTCTTTATTACTGCATTCAATCATTCTGTCTCACAAACCTTCTCTTTTTGAATTACATCTCTCTTTCCCAGCTGCTGGCACTTGTTTTCTTGAACAACTTAGTTAACTTCTAACTAAATTTAACTAAACACTCAATGTTTAATTATATCCCCCCCAACCTTCCTCTCCCCACCTTTATCCTTGTACACGTGGCAGTGGGTGGTGAGAGTGGGTAATATGCTATTTTTTAAGGTGCCTTTTGTAAAAGGAATGAATTTTTGTAGCTCCTTAGTGTTGTGGAAGATAGATATCCTGGCTTGCCCAGGCATGATCTCATGGTCCCTTCCCTCTGCTGGAGGGGGAAGACAAAAGCCTTGGAGACATCCAAGGGTCCAAGACTTGTCCAGACTTGTTCCTCCCAAAAGAAGGGAAAGCAAGCTCCTGACTTCACCTAATATGTTTAGGTTTGATAAAGTGCAATTCTGATTGGTGAGTTTGTGTGGCCACGGTGGCAATTTACATTCAGGCAATCAATAAACAGGCTTCTGCCATGTGCTTTTCAGCTTTCATTTTTACTTTTGATTTGCTTGCTCTGCCCTGCCACATGCTCTGCTTGCAATGACCTTCAAGATACCAACAGAATTCCCTTTGAGCTTTGATTACTGTCTGATACTATTTTGTGAGTAAATATTTCAAAGCTTCTCTCTAAGAAATTCTGTAGCTAGATTCTGTTGTGCCTTTCTGCCTTAGTAGCAGAAAGGAGTCTCTCAAGTCCCTTGGTGGGCAAGAGGTATATTTGAAACTAAGAACCTCTTTACCTTTTTAATGTTTGCATTTGCTACTTATTTCTTAAATTGTTCTAGTTTTGCCTGTTATCTGTGTGTATAAGTATCCAAACTATGTGTTTTGAACATTGTAAATAATTTTTCTGTTGAGATTTAATGTTAATAAACAGTTTTCATAGTTATTAACAATCTTTGCCTGAACATCAAAATTAAGATCAAATATTATTTTTGCATAATTCGTAACACTTAGCTGTATTTCTCAGAGTGCCAATGAAGAGACTGGAGAAAACTGATTTAAAGACAGATTTGGAAGCACTTCACTCTCTATCAGAACTGTAGCAGCATTATACAGTAAGGGATACTCTCTGGTGATCAGTTCAGTAAGAGAGTCACAATAATACCTTTGCACCTTGATTCTTGTTCTATAATTTTAACTAAAGGTAACATAGTAAAAGATTATACTTTTTTGGTAAGTAAACCAAGGGAAGTAAAAAAATGTATGCTTTCATCCTTGTTTCATAATTTGCTGAAAGCTAATAATTTTTTTGTGTGTGTGTGTGTGTGTTGTCTCCAAAAATCAGTGTAACATGGCCATTTTCTCCTCTGAGCAGCGAGATAATTTTGCTGCACCTGTCATGGATTGCATTCAATCTGGTGCTGTTATCCATAGCATGCTGCAGTCATGCTAGCTTCAAAAATGAAAGTACTTGTTGCAGTGAAGTATTACGGGGCTTGAGGTTCAGATTGTAACATGGGAGGCTTGCTGTTCTGGCTGCTGCTGGATTCTGTGTTTTTGGGTGTTGTGTTTTCTGCTGGGATGGCAGTGAGACAAAGATGGATGGTGGAGTAGTTTTCTGGCTTGGGCTTTTGACTTGCTTGCTTGCTTGCTTCTGCTTATTGCTGCTTTGCATCACAGTTTTTCTGAAAATAGGCTAAGGTAATTTCATATTTTCTACTACATTTATCTGATTTTGCTCAGTAAATCTATCAACATTTATTTTGTTTTTTCCCCCCTAGTCTCAATCTTGAGGTGTTGTGCATTACTTTTCCCTCACTTCTGTGCTGGGAAAAAAAACAGGTTGACCTGCTAGTTTGGCTTGACCTATTTTGTTCTGATTTAAAACATTACAGAACCCCACCCTTCTCTGGTCCATATTAGTTCTATTTGCTGTAGTCTACAATTACTGAAGCCTTATGAAATCCTGTAAAGTACCAATTTTAACTAATAAAACAGAGGCCTGAATAGGCTGTGTGCTTCTATTTCACTATTTCAGTGAGGGCAAGAGGAGGGGAATCTTTGTTCACTACTTCCTCTAAATATTGACAATATTCTTCCCAACACCTGAGCAGAACTTGATTCAGAGGACGTTTCTTCCCAAAGGTAGATCAAATGATTACTGTGCAACAGAAGTGAATTGCTGAACCTTTATTTTTTAAATTAAATATTTAATTTTTTCATCTCTTATTATTTGGTTTAGGATTAATATTTTACATGTTTGATTAATGTTTTTGCTTTTTATGAAAACAATTATTAATTTCCAGATGGATAGGGTAAATGCATTTCAAAATATACTGATCAAAGCTAAAAGCTATAGTGATGATTTGCTGTGGCTATGCTAAAAGTAGCTTAAAAAAAAAAGGAACAGAATCCTAAGAATTTTCCCAAAAGCAGACAAGTTCAAATATAATTCAGAGGAAATACATTTTCACTGGTAAAATCCAAGAATTATTAATTTCTTTAGCTGTTCATAATCAGTCTCTAACATTAAGCCTCAGTGAAGCTAATGCCTGTTTGCACCTGCTGGGGCCTTGCCCAATTAAGTTTGCAAGAGTTAGTATTTTTAGGGGGTTCAGAATATTTATTTAGAAATTTTATTTGACAACCAACTGACTTGGAACTTTGATAGTGGCAAATAGGGTGTTTGAAGTTCAAGTTGCAATCACATGCAATCTGAGATTTTAAATGTGTAAATTTGTTTTTTGATGCTTGTTTGGTGATCTTGATGTAGTGAACTGGGTGATCATAGGTGAGTTCCTATGAAAGAGCGGATACCTCAAACCATGGGATCACCACCATGGTTTTGTACATAATCTCCATACAGAACATGTGATTTTGTTAGAAAGGAGGCCAAATTTGAATTGTATGCAAGTTCTCCTCACCTGTCCCTAAGTAGAACTAAAAAAATTAAGGTTGGCAAGCAACATGTAAAAAACTTTTCTTTCAGAGTGAATAAAGTCAGCATTCTGCATAAGAGCCCATTTTTCCAGAAGTGACCTACACTTACCTTTACAGCACCTTACAAGATACTAATAAAAGAAGTAGAAGATAATTCTCAAAACCACAACCTAATACACTGTGAAACTAGGGGCATATATGGAAGGTGGAGAGAACATCACTGTTGCCTGGGTGTCTGCTACCATTCTCTGGTCATGGTGGCATAGAATTAAATGCAACTTTGTTTTGGCTGAGTATTATGTCTGCTATATTCCCAGAATAAAACTGTGAATTCTGTTTGCTGTGGTAAAGCAAAAGATTCAATTAGATTTGACTTCTAATTCATGCTCCTAACAGTTCATTGTGTCTGTAAACTGCTTGCAGTAAAAAGTCTCTGAGTAGTGACTACTTGGAAGTGGAACAGCATTTAAGGGAGGTGACTGAATTAGGCATTTGAGCTCTACATTGTGAGCTGAATCTTATGTGAATATCCTTCTGCAGCATCCCTGATTATCCAATGTGCAGCTTGTATACAGGTTAGGGTGCTAATTCAGACATTTAAATTAGACACCAAAAGTATAGAACGTGACTACTGTGGTCAGGTACAAACTGCCCTGATAGAAACACAAATGGCTGAGGCTTGCTAAAGGCTTGTCTCTTCTAACTGGCATCACCTGGCCCAGGTTCTCACCCTACTTTTGTGTAGTTCCGTGGGCTTGGCACTTTGACTAGTTAGAACTGACCACAATGCGCCCTTAGGGCATAAATGGAGTCCTGCTATAGAGCCGTTTTGAGTTGGTCTCCACATAGCAAGTGACTTGCTAGCTGGATCCTCTCTCCTTAGAATGGGATGCCACCTAAGGATACTTCAGGCTGATCAAGTCCTCACACTTGGTGAGTGTATATTTTGGGTAACTTTGACTGGGAGTTATCCCCTTTATGAGTGAGTGTACACACACTTTGATTCCTTTTTCTATAAAGAATGTTCCTTGAAGTTAAGGTTAAAGCTGAATTGATTGTATAGTAGAATATTCCTGACGGATGCCTGAATTTGTAATTCCACATTTTGGGGTGGCTGTTGCTGTCTGTTTTTTGAGTGCTTCTGTGATGTGTCTCTCTGATAAAGGTGTTTGCTAACACAAAGGTTTTAATTGTGTTGAAGTTATTTGGAAGCATCACCTTGCTTCCTTTGAGTACTCCATGGACATAATGAAATTAAAGCAGGGAAACTAATTTGTGATTTCTACAGATTAAGTAGCATATAACAGTCTGGGCAGAACATGAGTTTCACTAGAGCCTGTGTCTTTAGTGCATGACCCAGTCTTGATGGTATCATGCTGCTCTATCAACAGCTGATCCATCTGCAGTACTTCAGAGGCTTGAAAGCAGGGCAAAGCCCATTCTGAATTCTGAAGCCTTTAATCCATTGCTAAGCAGTAAACAGCAGTTGTTAGGCTTTTAATTATTTGGAAATGTAAAATACCCAGCTCATGTCTGCCTTCAGCAGAGAATGTTTTCTTAAGGGAATTTAGGATTGGTTTGCACTTTGGCTTCCTTAATCTAATTGCCTGGTAGTAGCTGTCTGACTGCACAGCTATTCCAGCTTGCATTAACAAACTTCTTTTCATCTGGCCTTCATATTTCATGTGTATTAGCAATTTGTAAACATGTTAGGGAATTCTCCCAACTATTCCTTGCTTTGAATACAGACCCATAAAAATGTTTCCTTGAATAGAATCATAGTGGCAAAGCAGTTCAAAAGCACCACCTTGCATTCCAAGGATGTGAGGACAGAGGAAGATGGAATTAAGAATTTTATTATTATTTTTAAAAAATCACATGTATGATTGAAAAAATCCAGTTTGACCTTTACTTTCCAGTGCTGATAAAATATTGGTTTTGGGGTTATAAGCAAGCTAAGCTTCTCTTTAACAGTTCTCCCCTTCCTTTTCCAAATCATGGAACTTCTTATGTAGGGTACCCAGCAGACAGCTTGGTGGTGAAAAAGTGCATACAAAAGCTTATGTGCATGAGAGTGTTCTCTGCCTTTTCTCCTATTTATGTCTGTAATGAACAAAGTCTTAAAGTTACTCAGATTTCTGTCTTCTGCTAACATCAATTCAAAAATTTTCCCAGGCACTCAGTGTGACCAGGTACAAAGCATTAAGCCTGTTTGCATTTGAGGTACAGAAATGGTGTGAGGCTTCAGAAATAAAGCAATCAGAGCACATTTCAGAACTTCATAAATTAATTTAAAATGTAGTGGTGGCTGCAATATCCACTGTTGCTTGCTGTTACTTTAGTTGCCCAAATACAAGCTAGTCTGCAGAACCTCCACTGTGAAACTGTCTAAGCCTACCAATAACTAGAATCATTATACTCCTGAGGAAGACGGAGTGCAGGGACTAAGGTCATGGTCTTGACTAGACATGAATCTCAGTACAGCGTGATCCTCTTTGATCCGTGATCTTGATTGTAGGGAGAAGGCAGGTTCAATTCCCGTGTCTGTTAGAGGGCATTTCATTCTCCACTTTACAGTAGCTAAATCCTTCATTCATCTAGCCCTAGGACTAGATAACTTTAGCCTGTAAGCCTGGAATGTCATCAGATGGCAGAATACTCAGACTCATGTCAGAAGTTCTGCATCCCAATTCATTGCACAAGGAAAATAAAATGCCTATGAGCAAGACCAAAAAATCACCCAGGAAAATGTTGTATTGATTGGGGGCGATTGAAGAGGCAGAAATTATAAATTATGTAGCTTTTATAATTTCCAAAAGCCCCACCCACAATCTGTATGTAAATTGGTTTAAGTTTGGGTTCTAATTCGGTCGGGAAAAGTCTTCACAAGAATGCCTTTCCCGGTAATTCAGGAAAAATCAGGAAATTTGGAATGGTTTGGGCATGAAACAGCTTTGCCCTACTTACAGATGGGAGACAGTCTCTTTCACGGCAGTGTCTAGAGTCCAGTGCCTGCCAGAGTCCAAGATCACTGTAGGCACAGCTTTCACGAAGGCACCATCGCGAAGCAAGGCAGGGGAAAGCCAGGGGTGCTCCACGGTGTTCCCACAAACGGCTGCAGTTTACCATTAGAGGCAGGTCCTGCAGCAAGAAGCCAGGATGCTCCTCAAGGTCCGGCTCAAAGTCCGTGAGAGGTTCATGTCTCCAAGTCCGTGTTCAGGTCCTGGTGCAGGTCCCAGGGTAGGTCCCGGTTCAGGTCTGAGTGAAGGTCCCAGTGAAGGTCCGAGCAAGTCCTGCTCCAATCTGTCCAGCTGCCATATGTACTGAGGTGATTTGTTGCCTCTCTGTTCAAGGCCACGGAGGGTGGGAGAAGGCACTTCACACCTGTTGTACTATGCCTCCGGTGACAGAGGTGGGGAGAGAGGAAGACTGTTTCCTTCCCATTTAAACCTCCGGTGGGGCAGTGCCCTGCCCCACCACATATGTGCAGGTGCTGTTTACAAAGCCTTAGGAGAGGATCTCTGTCTCGTTAAAAATTTACTGGAAGATGGAAAATATCTATTAAGCTAGGCTAGCTCAGTTCTTTCAAAAAAGAGACAAAATGAGATATGTTCTTTCCATTAGTCATGTTAATCTTTGGATTCCAAAACTTTTATTTCCCTTTCCTCTCTACCAATGAATAATTAAGTATCTATTGGGATAGAAAAAATTGAGGTAGGCTGACCTGACACATGAGCTATGAGCCAATGGTACCTTATTTCCTAAGGAATGTAGAAGCAATTTTTTTCTGATCTTCCCCATTAACATCTTAATTTCCCAATACAGTTCTAAGAGAATTAGATTAATCACTCTTGCCACTCTGCCAATTTTAATCGGAAACAGTGACTGCCTGTGAATAATAATTTTTTTCCTCATTTGCAGCTCCAGATGTTTGTACAATAAACTACCACTTCCTTTGCCTACATTTAAAGCTTAGCAGAGGTTTAGTTTCAACTCATTAACTCAAATCAGAAAGAACTTGGGATTTGGAAAACAGGTCTTAAGCTTCCCTAAATTGTGAACCTTTTAATTCATATGTGCTGAAACTGTTTCTCAAACAGTCTGCAGCTGTTATGGACAAGATGGAACAGATGCGTAACCTCTGGGTTGTGAAACCCAGCAAAGTGTAAGGCTCTGAACATGGAGGCAGCTCTCAGGAAAGATGGATTTTGAGGATGTATGAGGAGATCTTGGATACAACTGCAGTAGCCAGTTCAGGCTTAGACACTTCAAAGCCTTTCTTACAAAACCCAATGCAGAATACTAAGTACGCTCTTGTACCTTCCAAATCTTTTGGCACAGGCTCTTTATCTTGATATTATTATATACCTGGACTTCCTAACTGTCTTCTACAGAGCTCTTCCACCACATGCACATTTTCCTTCAGAAATTCTCTGGTTTTGTTGTTTTTATATTCATATATCTTGCCCTTGCTTTTAGCCATGCTCCACCTCATTTTTCCATCAGGAAAAAAAAAAAAAAAGCAAGTCGTGGACAAGCTTGTTACATCTCTGATTTCTCTACTTAAAGGCTAATTTTAAAGCAAAGGATATCTGTTACTCAGTGCATATGAAGTATGCTGTACAGGACAAGATTAATTTGTAATTAGTTTTATTTAAAGGAAGTAGTCTCGTAATTTTGCTAGAGTTCAGTGCACCTACCAAACTGTGTATGGTAAGCATGCACATTCACCCTGCCTTGTTGCATGTCCCAAACTATTCTGGAACAGTCCTGGTCCTTAGTACCATCAAATCAAACACACTTAATGTTATTAGCATAGATTTCCAGTTGATGCATCTTCTGGGCAGTAGGGGTATTAGAATATGACCTTCAACCTTTTCTTTTCTATACTTTGATATCTGTGGATGCAAAAAAGTAGTTAGGTGTTAACAGTTTCTGTTTCCAGGTAACTAAGTATATTGGTTTCCACTCTGAAGGTTTTCCTTTACTCTTGTATTTGAAAGCTGTGTATGCTAGCAAGAAAAGTGAAGCTTGAAACAATCAACAACAGATCATTATTTCTACCTGCAAGTTTGCCATGCCTATAATCTATTGCACTAATAAAGCCCCAGAATGCTTAGCTGGCACTGACAGAGCAATGCACTGTATGTTTTATGAACTATGAATGCAGCTCCCTCTGAATGCTACAAAGACAAAAATTCATACAATTTCCTATCAAGAGTCTGCTTTCTAATCACATGCTAACATCCATCCAAATTAAACAAATGTAACTCTTTTCACAAAGTGAATGAAAGTGTTACAGCTTCTAACAGTCTGATTTATTGTAACATTGACAATATTGGGAACATTATATTTTAATCTCAGTGCTGTCACTTTAATCATAAGTTAAGCATAATTCTTACACTGAAGAGCTCAGAAATGACTTAATTTTTAAAAGGAAATTTATTGCACTGTATAGGCAGTTGTGTAATTCCTTCTTACACAGAACTTTCTTTCAGAAAAGGCTGAACTCTTTGTCCATAGTTGCTCTGCCAACGTGTTTTTAATTTATTATTTTTAAAAATTATAAATAATCTATCATTAGTTTCTCCTGTCACTTTTTAGCATCAGAGAATTCAATGCAACTTTACTGTCTTAGTAATAATAATTAGAAAACTAATTCATGCAACAGTATAGAAAAATCAGGTAGAAATTAAACTTAGATCTTAATGAAATAATTTTTCCTCATTAAAACAATCAAAACTTTTCCCTGTCTTCTGTTAATGTCCTTATATTCTACCCATGGTCTTTATATCGATATCTAACACTTTAATTGCTAGACGATAAGACTTTCTTTGCTACAAAGGTATTCCCATATTTCCATGCTGCTAGTTTGTTAAAAATGTACAGATCTTTTTCATAAAGATTAAGGAATTTCATGACAAGGTCCTCAAAGGGTGATAGGGAGCAATATTATTATTATTATCTTAAAACAGGTGGGGAAAGGAAATGTCATTTGAGTAAATTATTTATCAAAATGTTTGGTGTTTTGTCCATCACACAAGAGGCATTATATTGGACAGGTAGCTCCAAGTCCAAGTAACTACTTAAATTCACTCTTTAGAGACTACTTACATGTGAGTACTGATGGTCTCATGAAAATTCAACATTTCCTTTAAGAGGGAATATGCTTCTATTTGAAAGGAGACATATTACTCAGAGGTATTTACCTACCACTTTTGGGGAGCTTGTTGTAGTCTGGTACAGGAAAGCTGAGAGTCACTATACTCCATTGTAATCAGGTTTATAGTATATCAGTTCCCTGGATGTACAGCAGTTTTCCAATCTACTATGTTTCTTCAGAAAAAAAAAAAAATCAAAACAGCTTAGTGAGGTAACAAAGCCACAGCTGCGCTCTCAAAACCTGGAAAAAGCTGCTGGGACCTCCATTATGACAGATGATAAACTGAGCTTGGGTTAAGGAAGAAAAAGGTCAGAGAAATTGTGGTAGATGTGGAGAGAAAATAAGATAGATTTACAGAGAAAGGAACAATTGGGTTGTCAGAACAAGTGAAGATATCAGGACATCTCTATAAGCTACAATGATGCAACAGATCAGTTGTTGCACTGAGAACAAACTTAAGTAAGACCTTCACCAGACTTAAATCAGACCCACAACAAAGACTTAGGCCTGATGTTTAAGCTTGTTTGCTTGCAGTTTCTAATAGTTGAAGTATGTCCCAGCTGGATCCAATTCTCAGTGATTGGGACATGAAGCAGCTTGAGCCAGATCTCAAAATCCAGTAAAATAAAAGTAGTGTTTTGTGTTGATTTATAAGGACAACAGAGATACTTTCACAGGAAGTAGCAAAATCAAAATGAAAAGGGAAACTAATCCTGTTTACCAGAAACACTGAGGCGGAGTTTGTAGCTGGCAGATACAGAGTAGGCATTTTACAGCTGAAAAATGAAATTCAAGTTGCAATTTCCCCATTTTTAAAAGGTCAAATGCCAGAAACTTGTAAGACCAACTATCCATTTTGCACATATCTCTACTAGGGGTGAACAGAGAAATTGTGTGTTTCTGTACATTTATTGATCTATATTCAATAGAGTTAAATTTAAAGCCTTAAAAAAAAGGGACTTTCTTCTATGGGAAAATGATTATTTTCCTATCATCCATAATTAACTTTAGCTGTAGGTGGATAATTTAGGACAAATGTAACAAAATGCTTTGGAATCCTCTGGGCTGAGGTGTGACTCTATACAGGCAAAGGTGTTATACACAAATTTCTACAGGAGATAAATTTTTTCACTTAAGTAAAGAAAAAATTAAACAGTAAGGCTGTCAAAAGATTAAATATGTATTTTCAACATTTTAAAAAATTATTTCTAAATGCCTGGGTTTAACACAGTCTGTTCTCATGAGCCACTCTGCCCCCCACAAAGACAGGAGGGAAATTAACACAAAACCCCCCTCTGAGCTGAGATAAAGAGTCTTACTGGAAGTGAGATAATACAATGCATAGTTACCTTAGCCTATTGCAGAAAAGGGCAGCAAAATGCAGTAGCAGAAGCTAGCAACCTTGCTCCTGCCACCTGCAGCCCGCCCAGTGGAAAAGACCATCACCCTAAAACTGTGAACAGAAAACCTCTCATGTTACAATCTGAATTTTAAGTGCTCCAGCCAGCACTTTCACTTTGAAGGTGGCATGATGGCAGCATGGTATTGATTATCATCAGCAGATTCAACTCAACCCATGACTCTATGTTCATGAGGAAATGGGGCTAACTCTTTGCCTTGACAAACTCTTAAACACCAGAAGACTTTTTATTTAGAAATCCGTCAGGGTTTTAATTTAAAAAGAATTGATACTTCATGTTTGTCTTTTTTTTCTCACAGTCATGGACTGAAGAGGAGATAGGAAAACATATATTTGCATCTGTGTAAATAGAAATAAAGATAATAATACCTGAATTACATCTAGTGATACTATAACTAAACCACAATGTGCTTTGGAGTTAAGATACTATTCTCTAGAAGGACCTTGGTACAAAGCTTTTCTGAATTTCAGATCTCTATTGATGATAACTGTGTCACTTCCAATTATAGGAGCTTGTTTATAGATGCTATAAGTTGAAGTGCTTTCTTGAGA
The DNA here is from genome assembly GCA_013396835.1 of Psilopogon haemacephalus. Lineage (NCBI taxonomy): Eukaryota > Metazoa > Chordata > Aves > Piciformes > Megalaimidae > Psilopogon > Psilopogon haemacephalus. Next base: position 193,732 of record VWZI01014190.1, read on the forward strand.
CATGTGTTCTCCCTCTCTTCTTTATAATTTTAATATTACTCAGTACAAGTTAAAGGAAAACACACCATCTTGCTTTCACTGAAAGTTCCTTCTATTGTTTAGCTGAGAAACTGTGACAACTTTATCCTTTGGAACATACACGCCTGCAGCTGAAGTTGATGGAGAGGGATGGTGTGACTTAAAACTTTTGAATGGCATTGTAATTTACAGTATAAAACAAAAGAAGAAGATGAAGTCTCAGCATGAAAAATGTAAACAATCAGTTCTGAAAATACTATGTCAATGTTTTACACTTTTTCCCCCCCTGGCAAAGTGTGTTTTAGTTTTAGCAGAAATGTAGGTTGTGAGTAGATAGACTTTCAGTGAAGACTCACTGTCTCTGTGGTGTGCAGTATATTGCAGTGCAGCCTCTATACTCATGCTGTGTGCACAAATCCATATTTTATTTAGTATTTTCCTATCTCCAGGACCCCTGAAAATATTTTAGAGAAGCAGGAATTTCAAGAGATTGCATTAGCTTTGCAAAATGCTAACTTTTTCTCTCCTTTCATGGGCCTACAGAGATAAAACAGCTCTAGTTTTACTGAATCACAGAATACCAATAAATATTTTATTTTATTTTAAAACAAGACATTTAAATAGGCAGATGTTTCACATTGGGAGGACAATGTGGACTGTGTTTCTGTTGTATAGCATGAGAGTCTGGACACACTGCTCAATGGTGAAGACTTCTCTGCACTGTAATTTCTGTATGGATTTAAGAGTTTCCATTGCAGGATTGTACTAGAGACCAAACAGGCAGATGCAGAAGAAATGGAAATGGTAATCTCCAGTGTAAGAGTAGATGAGGCATGTGATAACAAGATGATGAGACATTTTGATGGTGGTATCTGTGTAGCTATGATCAGCAGCAACTGGGTTAGTTCACCTGCTTATGTCCTAAGACAGTAAATAGTTTTAATTTTTAAGTGTCCAAGAAAAATTGCCATCCACTTACCAGGACTCCTTTGTTCATGCTGTAGTTGATTGCTTGTGTAATGTTTTCTGCTAAGTCATTGAAACATGAGATTCTGGTGTATGCTTCATTGAAGAGTTAAATGCAGAATAGGAGAAAGGGTGATTTCATAATATGGGCTATAGAATCTCCATGTACCATTACACTGTATCCAAAGCACATTTCATATGCCTCATATGAGAGGCAGCTCTGACAGTTTCATGCCCTTGTTCACCATGGAGTGAAGCTATGCTACCCTGTTCTAGGTAGCTAAAAGATATGCCTGGCCAGAAACAGGGACATTTGTCAGGCTGCTTAAGCATTCTGTATCAGTGACCATAAACCCCTTGAGGCTATTTCTATGTGCTTCTAGACATCAGTAATAATATTTAAATTCTACCACAATGAATAAAAAGCAAGACCAAAGGTCTTCACTGGTAAATTGCTTAAATTGCAACAACCTTCCATGAAATTATGACAAGATTTTCTCCAGGATGACAAATGAGGAATTTGTCATTAAATGATGGCACTTCCTTTCCACTTCCATGTGTTTTCTCTGGCAACCTGAGATCACTGGACCATGTTTCCTTCAGCTTGCCATCTTGCAGGTGATCTGGAAGTTAGATCTGGGCCCTCCGCCAAAGCTGGCCCTTTGACTTTACTATGCTTTTCAATAAAACTTCTGTTTCAGAAAGTAAACTCAAAGTGTAGAATAAAATCTTTCTGAAATTTAGTGTCCAATTTTGCTTTGAAGAAAGGTTGAGACAGAAAACACCTGATATACCTTCTCATGTGTAGAAAGCTATTATACAGGCAGGTCATGAACCTTTTTTTNATCTTAAATGAGATTCCAAAACTAATGGCTAAATTATGCAATGTTTGACACATTTCTCATATTCTATGAACTAGAATCCAGCCACCTGACTTCTGGAGTTCTCAAAACATCTATCTATCACGGTGCATGTTGATATTTGTGCTTTTTAGGGAAGTGCCAAGGATGGAAATACAGCATAAAACATTATTTCAATTTGCCCTAAGCTACACCAACCTTTGGCTGATCGTTAATTTTCAAGTGTTGATATATTGGTCATTCAGTTAAGATGAATTACCAAGTATTTCCCTTTCCAGTTCCTTCAAGTTTTACCTGTCTGAGGATACAAACCAGGGTGAACACTTAGGTGATGTGCTTTTCAGTTATTTTACAGGCTCTAAACACAAAACAATATTGCTAACGTAATTTCATTTATCTAGAAAGGAATGGGAACTAAATGCTGTACTATATCTCTCAAGTATATTGTGTTCTTTTGCTGGTAACTGCAGGATTTTTTTTAACATCCTTATACTTCTGAACTGACTCTGACTACCAGCTATCTATCCTATTTTCCTGAAGTTTTGAGTTGCTGTATTCGTATTGGCAGAAATCAGTGAGTCTTCAGTGACAACAAACATTTCTTTGCAGCAGTGACTGTAGAAATTAGTCTCCAAGAAGATTTAGGTGGATACTAGAACTAAGTTAGAGGGGAAACTTCACAATCAAATTTCTAGTACCGGTACAAGCAGAACTAGGAACCTCTTCCTTCTGGCCATTTGTTCCTGTCCTTGGAATGGCCTACTGTGCTGTCTTGGCAGAAATGCTTGTATTAGCTGCTCTGCAATATGCTGAACTGGGGAAGGAGGAAGGTGGCAGAAGACCAAAAGGAAAAAAAAAAAAAAAATCTTGGAAGCTGGTGGTATGAGTTACCCAGAGCTGTTCATGCAGTTTTGCTGCTGAAGTTTTAGCCACAGCTCGAGTTCAAAATTCAGATTTATGGCAGATCAGGTTTCAGGTTTTCATTCAGATATATCTGGGTAACAGTCTGGAAACAGTCACTGTCTGGTTTTGGTTTGGCTTGGCTCTAACTAAAACCACAGGATTTGGTTCATGGAACCAAAAGACTGTAAAGAAATCAGGCTGAACTTCAAATACCGGCTTATCTAAAAGTGATGTTTTCTTTATTATGAGCATAGATTTCATGTTGGATTTTCCCATGTACCAAACTGCCTATAGGGTTTTGCAAAGAAGTAGAGTTAAAACAGAAAATATTCTCATATGACATACAGGCTGCAAAAAATAAACTATCCCAGATCCACCTCGGTTGCAGTTGCAATGTGAGTAGAAAAGTCAATCTGTGCTGCAGCATTGCCTAGACAACTTACCATCAGTCTACATATATGTGGCTATTTACATACAAGAATGTAATTCAGGCCATTCATTCAGTAACTACCACAGATTTCCATTGAATAATGGTGAGTTGATGAGCCTGATTTAGTTAGACACTATAATTAATTGTTCCAAAAATGCCTGAGCAAAAGAGTATCATCAAATAATCAATCATCCAGTGGCTTTTAATTGAGAGAGTTTTGTCTATTTCTTGTTGTCAGCCTTTCAGAAATTTAGGATATTGCTTTAAAGATCAGAAAATGAGATCTGTGTTTATGAAGATATGGATTTTAAAAAGGACAAAATTCATGTGTGGTTCAATTAAATGTCATAGATTGGCAGAGACAATGAAAGTACTCCATTTGCTCTACTATTAAAAGTTAATGTTGTGTGTCTATAATAACTTAAAACCTAATGTTTTCAAGTACTAGCTACAGATTTTCCAGAACAGCTGGATATAACACGGGTGCTAATTCATAGAGCAGCTGGATTTTTCCTCTGCTGTTGTGAACAGGCAGAATGTAAATGGAAGGATGCTGCACAGTGCCAAACATAATTTCCAAGTGGTTGTGTTCTCCTGTTCTCCTGAGATCTTTTAATTGACTTTAGAGATTTAAACTAGCTCAGTAAGTGCAATGCAATCAATTGCAAAAGGTCCTGTTCACCACACTTTACTGTACACAATATGTGAGACCTTTTGCTCAGTTTTAAAGCCTGCAAGTAAGAATTTCTGAAGTATTAGCAGGTTTGCCTGCGCTCTTAAAGCCATGTTAGACATTGCAATGTGTTCTAGAGATATCCATGCATGGGGCTGTCTCCACATGCTACATTATGTATCTTTCTAATCCTTATCTATATTTTTTGTTGGGGTTCTTTTTTTTTTGAGTTTACTCTGTGACAAAAACCAAGAGAAATATGTTAATAATGACGGCAAGTGCCTGGAGAAAAATGTCCTCTACTTTTAAATTCTGCATTCTCAACACTATAGGACTTCACTGTCTTTATTCTTTCCAGACTGATTTATCCCCAGAGAAGATACTTCTTTATTATTCCAATTTTTACAAGTTTTAGTTTCTGCCATTGTTTGGGCTGAAATCTTTACCATCTCTTCTTTCTTTTGTTTACTCAGCATGAATATCTGGTATGTGCAGTAATTCAGTTTGTCCTTATCAGACATGTGGTCCCTCAGAAACAATGGGGAATATCTTCATTATTAATAATGAGTACCACAGTCTGCTTATGGAACTTACGTCTGCATATTTTTTGAGTTTGTCTAGTGTTATCTGTCCTTTGCTAATTAGAATTTAGCTGACAAAGGGATAGAGTGAAAAAGAGGGAGGACATTTTTTGTTTGACTGCTTATTATAGTCAGCTCTTGTGTCTATACTGCATATGCAGCACAGAAGTGATGCATGTAAGTTCAGCTTTAATATGGTCAGAAAATAAATGAAATTTAACCATCAAAATATGGATCTTCATATAAAATTCCCAAAGACAATGAACTGGGAAAGCTAAGAAAAGTGAAAAATTAATCTTGCCGAACTTGAATACACTCTGTGGAACGTTGTCATAATTTAAACCCACTCAGCTGACAACAAAGCACCATGCAGCTGCTTCTTTGCTCTTACCCTTCACTGGTGGGATGAAGAGGTCAAAATACAACAAAAACACTGAAGAGTTGAGATGAAGGCCAGTTATAGGTCTCAAGCAAAAGATGGACTTCTGGAAACAAAATGAATTTAATTAAACAGCAAACCCACCAACAATTTACTGTTTGAACCAGAATTTAACAGTGATAAATACAACTGTGTGCTAAAATCCCCTTCCCCAACCCTTCGCTTCTTCTCAGGCCCAGCTTTGCTACCTCACCCCCGCCAGTGGCACAGGGAGTCAGGGCGTAGGTATTGTGGTCAATACTACTCTGTACTGTGTTTCCTCCTCAGAGGGAAAACTCACACACCTCCCTTGCGGCAATGCAGTGTCCTTCCCACAAGAAACAGCCCTCCACAAACTTTTTCTATCAGCATGGGTCTCTTCTATGGGCTGTGATTCTCCCAGTGGTGGATCATGATATCATGGGCCTCCCTCACAGTCACAGCCTTATTTGGGATCAATCCTCTGTTCCAGTGTGGGGTCCTCCATGGGCTTCAGAGACTCAGCCTGCCATCTCACTACAAGCCAAGAAGGGTGGGCAAAGGGCTGCTCTAGAATACCTTCCTCCCTCTTTCCACATGGACACCTCAACATGAGGAGAAACTTCCTTATGGTGAGGGAACACTGGAACAGGCTGCCCAGAGATGTTGTGGAATCTCCTTCTCTGGAGACTTTGAAAGCCCACCTGGATGCATTTCTCTGTGGACTACCCTGAATGATCTTGCTTTGGCAGGAGGGTTGGACTTCATAATCTCTGTAGGTCCTTTCCAACCTCTAATGTTCTGTGATACTGTGACCTCATCATCTGCATTATTGTCTCTCCACAACAAAAGAAGTCTGCAAAAAAAGTTGCCCAGCAGGTTTTCCCTTTTAGAATGTATTATCTAAGAGGTGATGATTGCCTCAGCCTTGGCCAGAGGCAGGTCTGACTTGGAGTTGGGAGTGCTTCCAGAAGCTTCTTACAGGAGCTAAGCTAGTAGCTCTTCCCCTGGTAGAGAAACACCACACCATCAGACAGAAACAGAACATATGCACTGATTTGCTCTCACAGAATTTACTGTTGCTCTGTTTGCTCCATGCCAACACAACCTAGAGACAAGAAGTATGAATGTTATATACATTAAATGTTACTGCTTTCCTATGGTACTAATCTAGGAGAAGCTTGGAAATGGATATAGTGCAATGTGTCAAAATTTTGATCACCTTTCCCATAAAACTAATCAGGAGTATGGAGAGCTCAGCCTCCACTAGACAAATATCAAGAAAGAGCTTCTACGACACAGTTGAGTAAACAGCAGTGAAGAACTTCACATGTTCCTGTCATGTGTTCTGCCTATAACAATGTCTGTGAAGGGGTGAAAAGTATTTTGTCAGTCCTGAGGTTTCCAGCTTTTAGTTTCTTTGCTCTTTTGACAGTTCTTGCAGGAGAGAGGAATTAAGTGTCAGTGTTGCATGAATCCTAGCTACGTCATGTCTCTTCTGTGACATGGTCTGGAATGCTTTCATTTGAGGGCTTTGGCACCATATGATAGGAAATTGGCTACCTGTCAAGGCTCAGATAAAAAGGGCTGCTTTCAGCAGGGTCTCTCAGAGGGTGGGCTGCTTCATACATTCCTCACTGGGGAGTTTCAGTGCTGTGTTGGGACTTTTCTCCAGCTCCATAAATCAAGTGATTCATGGAATGGAAGACATACTGTGATGCACTCTAATATGTAGATAGAATACTAGTCATCAGCAACTGTAAAAGTAGAAGTAATCTCCAAGCTTTATTTCAACAAATAAGACTTCACAGACCTTGACAAGAAGAGTTTCCTTTCTTCAATAGCTCAGGCAGTTGGAGGCTTTATTTAGATATGTATTATTTTTGAAGAAAAGTGGAGGAATCCTGTGTTGATGATATAAGAGTATTTCACTGAACAGACAGTCCCAGGTAGTTACGTATTTATTCCATCAAGGTAGTTAATCTTCTGGAGGAACTTTATACATCTGAAAGTAAATAAGAAAAGGCTGTTTTCCACTACTTGCTTCTCTACTCGCTTCTCTACTCTGAAGAAACAGTTCCCCAGTTGCAATAAGAAATACTGAATCTGAAGCTGTTTGGGAGGTACATCTTAAAAATAAACTCTGGGCCACAGCATGTACTGCTGACATTGATAAAAAAGTCTATTTCAAACAGTAGGCAAATAGAGCAAAACAAAAGAGCAGAGTGGAAGAAGACTTCAAGAAAAGAAAAAATACAGCTTGTCAATGGCAGTAATCCATAGAGGTGTTCTCACTGTCAGGCTCTGAGGCAGCGTGGAGAAGCAGTTTCTTTTCCCATTCCCCAGAAGATAGCAACAGTGAATGAGAACAGTTGGGTTTTTCATCTCTTCCTGGGAACATCAGAATATTGAGCCTCTTGGTGTGACAAGGGAGCTAATATTTATAATTGTTCCTTTTTTGTTTTATTTTTTAGCCTTTTTTTTTTTTTAACCAAAATTTTTTCAAATATCTCAGGCAAGAATGGATTTGTGCTCAACATGAATGCTATTATCTGCCTCTTACAATGGTGGGAGCAGGAGCAGAGCTTCTTTTAGAAAGTAGAGTATTGACAGAGACCTTGGAATTTGCTCATAGCTTTGAGTCCTACAGGCAAATAATAGCATGCAGCAGGATATTTACTGAGCTGGCTATCTGGTGATTTCTATCAGAGTAAGAATCAGTTGCCAAATTAGTAGTCAGGATATAGAAACAAAGGCAAACAGAATATGCTGGCATTTAGACTTTCTGTGATGCATTTGGTGAGGTTGCTTCATTAGGTTAAAATAGGTGTATCCTATGCAATCCATTTTATGTTAATGAAGGAGCTGGACATTTGGTGACATTCATTCTTCCTTATTTTCTGCTTGTGTATTTCAGAGATAATTCATCTGTCTCTTATTGGATAGAAGAAAATATGACAACCTTGTAGTTCAAGTGTACGTTCTTGACAGGTGTTTTATCTGCTTTGCACACATCCCTTCCAATAAGGACTTGATAAGGAACTTTACTGTCAAAACAAGGACAAAAAGGGAGAAAGCAAAAAGAAGAAAATCAATTAACTGCATTTCTAGAATAAAAACAACTGTAGTGTTGATTATTACTTTATGATTCAACTACAGTCACTGAATGTAGCATTAATAAGAACAAGATTTGAAAAACTTCCAGAAATATAACTAATACTAGTGAGTGCCTACTATTAGTTACCATTGCCTAGTAGTCAAGGGTTGTAAAAGGCTTGAAAGATAATGTTAAGAATCAAATTTAAGGCCTGTAGCCAGTGGTTTTCCCCAGGGATCAGTACTGGGTCCAGCTTTGCTCAATATCTTTATCAATGACCTAGATGAGGACATTGAGTGCACCCTCAGCAAGTTGTTGATTATACAAAACTCTGGGGGTGGCCGACAGCCCATCAGGCTGTGCTGCCATCCAGTGAGATCTGGACAGGCTGGAGAGCTGGATGAAGGCAAACCTTATGAGGTTTAATAAGGACAAGTGCAGGGTCCCCCATCTGGGGAGGAATAACAACAGGCACCCGTACAGGCCGGGGGCTGCCCTGCTGTAAAGCAGCTCCATGGAGAAAGACCTTGGAGTCCTTGTGAACAGCAAGTTCTGCATGGGACAGAAATGTGCCCACATGGCAAAGAGAGCCAATGGCATCCTAGGCTGCATCAGGAAGGCTCTTCTCTCACTCTATTCTGCCCTGGTGAGGTCACACCTGGAATACCTGGAAGGTTATTCTCTCACTAGAGTGAGAGTGCCCTGGTGAGACCATACCTGGAATACTGTGTCCAGTTTTGGGCTCCCCAGTTCAAGAGAGATAGGGACCTGCTGGAAAGAGTCCAGTGGAGAGCCATGAGGATAACTGGGGGACTTGAGCACCTCCCCTGTGAATAGAGACTGAGAAACCTGGGGCTGTTTAGTCTGGAGAAGATTGAGACAAGATCTTATCAATGTATACAAATATCTGAGGGGTGGGTGTCAAGTGGATGGGCCCAATCTCTTTTCGCTGGTCAGCAGCAATAAGACAAGGAGTAATGGCTATAAATTGGAACACAGAAGGTTTCACCTCAACATGAGGAGAAACTTCTTCACAGTGAGGGTGGTAGAGCACTGGAATAGGCTGCCCAGATAGGTTGTGGAATCTCCTTCTCTGGAGAATTTCAAAACCTGTCTGGATGTGCTCCTGAGAGAACTACACTAGAGGATCCTGCCTTGGCAGGATGATCTGGATGATCTCTGGAGGTCCCTTCCAACCTCTAAAACTCTGTGATTCCATGATTCTTCAGTGGTCTAGAGATCACAGGGTTAGATAGACCCTCCTTCCCCAAGGATGTTATATACCTGTGGCTGTCAAGTCCAAGTATGTTGGAGAGTCCTACAAATCAGTACAGACATATCACTTATGACCCTCAGGTCAAGCAAAAGCTCCACATTCAGTGGCTTTTTTTGTTAGCCTATACGGATGGCTGGGACTTTTTCTGATGCAATACAGTGCATTAGTATGTCTCAGATGCCTGTTGCCTGAATCTTGAGCAAAAATATTCCTTAACAGGCAAGAAGATATTGCACAGAGACATCCACGTGATTCAATGTAAAAATGGTTGTCAAAGCCTTTGGAATAAATGTGAAAAGAAACAGCTGATATCTCAAAACTGAGTTGAAATTTTTGCAGCCCTGCAATGGTATAAATACACAAATCTTATTGCACATCTTCCAAGTGACTACATTAGGGTGATTCATGAAGATACAAAAAATTAATCCCTGTCACATGGGGCCAAAAAGGATAAATTACCTGGAAATAGCCTATTATGTTTATTCTTAGTTCTTTTACAATTACAGTTGACATTTATTTTTAAGACTTAGTAGTGTACGAGAGGATAACATTCTCTGCTACTATAGAGTTGTGAACACCTGCATTCAATAATCATTTGCATGTCTCTCTCCTCTTTAATCCAAGGATTTAGATTCCCTTTACAAATATTTACCAATTAAGCAGCTCAACAGATTATGCTCTGGGAACATATTGTTTGTATTTTATGATTGTGCGAAATAAGAATACGGAGAGGTTAAAAGATTTATCTGCATTTGTATCAGAGGTGAAAGGAACATGAAGTACCAGCACCAAGGTGTCTTGCCCTGTCTAGGCTACAGCTAGTGCATTTTTCACACATGTATTTCTGTTTGAGTGATGTTTTCATCAAAACAGAGAAGCCATTTTTAAATTAAAATCTTGCATACTCACAGACTTTTTTTTTGAGAGATGAGACTATTGTGATCCTCTAGTCTGATCTGTTGTGGAATATTGATGATTTCCATGGCTTAGTTCTTGCTTCAAGTTCAGGGGCTGTCATGGACTAGAATATTTCAGCAGAAAACCAAAAACGCCAATCAAAAAAGGTGAAGCAATCCTCTCAAAAAACAATTGTCTTTTAAAGATTCCATCAATTGACAATTCACTGTACCCTTGATGGAGTTGTGACAGTGATTAGAACCATCACTGTTAAAGTATTTCCCGTATTTTAGTTAACTTCATTTTCTGAACATAAGCTGTTTCTTTACCAATAATGTATATTTCACAGGATTTAATTTCCTGAATGTCATAAGTGATTTAGACCTAATCCTTAAAGCCCAGGTACATTTAATTTTCCCAAAAAAATATTTAGAAGTGTTTATTCTTGTGTCTGTAAATATCTAAAGGGTGACTGTCAGGAGGATGAAGCCAGACATTTCTCAGTGGTGTCTGGTAAAAGGACAAGGGCAATGGGCATGAGCCGGAATATATGAAATTCAATGTAAACCAAAGGAGCATGACAAAATACTGGAACAGGCTTCCTATTGATATTGTGGAGTGTCCATCTCTGGCAACATACAAAACCCACCTGGACATGTTCCTAAGTGATCCTGCTCTAGCAGGGAGGTACTACGTGATCTTCAAAGGTCCTTTCCAACTCCTACCACTCTGTGATTCTGTGTGATGGACAAGACAGGCCTATTGCTCTGTGGTGCAGCTCTTGCCAGGCCCTGAGTGGTAGCCACAATGGCTGCACTGCTGCCATGACATGGAACTCTGGCAACAGGTTACTCACTGGGCTAAGGATACCCCAACAGCTAACTTACAGTATGTAGTGGCAGAGGGAGGGTTGTGCTCTCTCATTGAGCAAGCTCCCCGTACTGAGGAGAGCATAATGCCCCATTTTAAACTTTCTCATGAAATTCAGTAGGTTGTGTGTGGTTTTGGCTCCTTCAGGCTGGGTTTTAGTGTACCATATGGTGGATGGAACTGCTCAGGTACAGCAAATATGAGGGTGAAATTTGGCCTTGCTTGCAGGCAGTGTTAAGAACCAGAGGAATTTATTTAACAGATTAAGTAAAAATAGTCTGGATTTTTTTGTTTCTTTGTTTTGATCCAGACCTCAAGACCATACTTGAAGAGGAGCTGGAAGACTGTTGGCTTTCAGTAGTGTGACCTTTCCTTCTGTTCTTGTAAAGCCTACAGGCTGTAGGGCAGAACCTCAACACATGGCAGGTCCTCATGAGATAGACACAGGCTCTTAAAATAGAATGGGTGACTGTGCTTTGAAGCAAACTATTTGAGAGAAGTGGAAGCTTTCCCACAGATCAACAGGCATATTGAGGGGCTTGATAAAATAATAGCAGCATATTTTTAAATAATTAATCACGTGCATTCACAGAGGGACTTTCAGCCAAAGATAACAGCGATGGAGAGGAAAATGCTGCCTGATACAAGCAAGGTGTCTGTTTATTGAGTGCAAAGCACTAACTTATATACCCTAAAATCCAAAGCCTTTTACATTATGTCAATAGTAATTGGTTAGAGCAGTTGTCTATAACAAGCTATTGGCTAATAACAGCTTACCAAGATGCAAATGCATATTCTAGCAAAGTTTACATTCTTTTTACTTGGTTCGGAGACAGTAGCTACCTCTAATACAAAACATCTCCAGAGGTTCTGCTTTTACGTATTTTCAGCCCTTCACATTTATCTTTCTGTGTCCTAGCAGCAGTTTTCCACCAACTCAGTGGCATCCTGTACCCATAGCTTTCATTTCAGTAAACTCAGAACATCCTTGCAAAAGTCTCTGAGCAAAGGCTAACATAGGAATTCCTACACAAAGATTCTGAAGTTCTCCCATTTTTTTTCTGACCAAAGCTGCAAACAGGTAAGTGTTGTCATCACCATATATTGCTGACAGCTATTTAATTGCTGAAAATAGAACAACTGCACAGAGGCTGTCAGAATATGCTGTATGTACAAGAAAAAGTGGAAAGGAAGTAGTAGATGAAGGACTGCAGTTATGACTCAATAGTACTGCTGCCTTTTACTGGGGATCATTTATGAATCTCAGTTTCCAAAATGTGTTTTTATGTATCACTTCTCTTAGGTAGTGTCCACTAGCATGGTGGTACAGAAAGGTGTGATGTGTTCAGAATTATCATTACTGTTGTTTATCACTCATGCCAATCCTGAGAATTTTTTGATTCTTTCTTTGTTTAAACGGATTGAAACTTGGGATAAGCTCTGTTCCAGATCTCCCAGTAAAGCCTTGGGCTGACTACTAGTAACATAACTGCCTTATGGTAATCTCTGCCTACTATGGAACAAAACCAAGATGTCACATTTATATGTGTCTCAATTAAGTGCCTAAAAGGTAATGAATGTGAATTCAGCCAGAAAACTTGGGAGGAGTTTTGACTGCAACTGTCTGACTGTCTTAGTGATGTTACACCTGTCTGTTTGTAAATCTATCTGCAAGCTCTCCATACTGAATAGAGGAAATTTATCCTCATTATGAAAGCACTCTTGAGAGTCCATTGCTAATGAAGATACTTCTTACTTATTTTTGAAGCTGTATGTAAACAACTAGCATTATTAGTACACAATTGCCAAAGTAATGACAGAATTATTGTATATACAGTCTAAAAAAAACCCCAACCAAACAAACAAAACCCCAAACCATGCTGCAAATTAATATTCATGCATTTTTCTAATCTACCATTTGGAGCAAATGCATGAATCAAATCTAGACTTCAACACAAAAGTGTAAAATAACCAGGGGAAATTGGATTGTTTTGTACTTGATAAGAATTAAAGGGAAAAATCCTGTGACACCACTTTTGGGGAAGGGAACTACTGTGGCTGCTGATGCACGATTCAGCAATGCATTGTGTCAGTGATAAGGAAGAAGAGAAAAGCTCCTCATAGACAAATCTTTATGCAGAGATACTGCAGCATTCAATTCAATGTGTGCAGATGAGTGTGAGTGTTGTTTGACAGCCTGCACCTGTATTTGCAGGAAGCCCAATGTTAAGAGTAGCTAAAGGAATGTATTTGAATGATGCTGTTAATAAGTATCCATGGATATCCTGTCATCTAAATTGGAAAGAAATAGGTGAAACAGTAAAACTACTGTAGCTCATTAATAATAAAATGCATGTTGTTTGCTCTCTTTAAACTATGCTTTTACCCATTCTTTACACAATCAACGACTAGCCTAAATTAAGTGGGAATTTCTTATATAATTTTTATATGTTGTGTGGGTAATTCCTAATTACTCAGTTTTAGATGGCAAGATGTCATTTTTACAAGGGAAAATGACCAGAAGAACAATTATAGGCTTTTCAGCCTGGAGAAGAGAAGGCTTCGAGGAGACCTTATAGTAGCCTTCCAGTATCTGAAGGGAGCCTACAGGAGGGCTGGGGAGGGACTAGTCACAAGGTCTTGTAATGGCAGGATGAGGGGAAATGGGTTTAAAGTGGTAGAAGGGAGATTTAAACAGGATGTTAGGAGGAAGTTCTTCACAGTGAGGGTGGTGAGACACTGGTACAGGTTGCCCAGGGAGGTTGTGTCTGCTCCCTCCCTGGAGGTGTTCAAGGCCAGGCTGGATGAGGTCTTGAGCGACCTGTTCTAGTAGGAGGTGTCCCTGCCTATGGCACAGAGGGATTGGAAGGGGATGATCTTTGAGGTCCCTTCCAGCCTAAACCATTCTATGATTCTATCATTCTATGATTCTACCATTCTGTAGTCAATAGTAGTTGTTAAAGTGCAACTCTTTTAGAGCTGAGAAGTAAAATACTGAAAATTTTTAATTCAAATTGAGATGACTGAAACTAGGAGTCACTTCTGAAAATTTTAACTAACTCAAGAGTCATATGGAACCAGTGGCAAAGCTGGTTTTTGTTTATTAAATTTTTTTAAAGTTAAGGAAAATGAGATGAGAAAAGGATAATTTTGAAATTACTCTGCTGTAAGTATCATCATTGATCTTATGTGCTCATTTCTGCAGAGCTCCAAGTAGTTTCATTGTGTATGAATTTGGGACATAGAGGGACACAAATTATTTTCAGCCTAGGTGTTTTGAGACAAGAAGTCTTGTGTCCACAAAGCTGCAGCTATAAGGACTAGCTTGCTAGTAATGACTGAGCATGCACTTATGTGGTGGTATGACCACAAAATGTGTTAACCCAAGTGCCTTTCAATGTATTTGATTATCTAAGCAATAGAAACCACGCTAAACCACGCTCATGGACCCTGTGGTTACTGAAAATTCAATATACTCTTGTATTTCCAAATCCTATGTTTATTTCTCTTATATGCAAAAGCCAAACTGTGGAGTTGAGCAGATGCTCAGAACATGTGCATACTTTGTTTTATTTTTCTCTAATTTACTTGCGTTTACATTGCATTCTATACTGCATTGAACACAGGGCTGTCTGTTGTCCTGTGGTCTGGGAATATATCTGAAAGAATGATAGGTTCTCTGTTTTACAGAAATTTTAACAAAATTACATGGTGGTGTGGCAATGGCCATTTCCTTTCCTGCCCAGAAAAAAAGCATTCTTATATTTCCCGTAACTTCAGCCTGTCTCTCAAACTGTATCAAACTATAGCTCAACAAATGAGGCAGAGCCTTCCCACTGAATAATGTCTCCTTACTTAGGCAAGGCTTGTAGATAAAAATGTTATAATAGAGTTCATGTTTAAAGAAATAACATAAAATAGAGGTTAAGCAAGAAAAAGTAGTACATGTTTTCCAAATATATTTTAACTGAGAATGCTTTGGTGAAGTAAAATGATGGTGAACATAAGATGATAAGAAGTGGAAGACATCCTACTAACCAAGTTGGAGAGATATGTGGGTGGACTTTTCGGTGGAGAAGGAACAGTCACTGGACGGATGGTTGCATCCAGAGGGTAGTGGTCAATGACCTGAAGTCCAGATGGAGAGCAGTTACAAGTGGTGTCTCCCTGGAGTCTGTACTGGGACCTTTACTGTTTAGTATCAGTGATTTAGACAGTGGGATGAAGTGCACCATCAGCAAGTTTGCAGATGACATCAAGCTGAGTGGTGGTATTGATACACCAGAGGGACAGGATGGCATCCAAACGGACCTGGGCAAGACAGAGAGGTGAGCCTAGGTGAAACTTATGAAGTTCAACAAGAGCAAGTGTGGGCTGGAACAATCCTCACTATCAATACAGACTGGGGGATAAGGTGATAGAAAGTAGCCCTGTGGAAAAAGACTTGGAGGTGCTGATGGATATGAGCAGTCAGTGTGTGTTTGCAGCCCAGAAGGCAAATTGCAGCCTGGGCTGCATCAAAAGAAGTGTGGCCAGCAAACCCAGAATGCTGGTTCTGCCACTTTGCTCTGCTCTGGTGAGACCTCACCTGGAGTACTGTGTCCAACTTGGGAGCCCTCAATACAGGAATAAAATGGGCCTCATGGAGCAGATTCAGAGGAGGGCCACAAAAATGATTGCAGGGTTGGAGCACTTCTGCTGTGAGGATGGGCTGAGGAAGCTGGGGTTGTTCAGCCTGGAGAGGAGGAGTCTCTGCAGGCACCTAAGGGGGTCTGCAAGAACATTGGAGAGAGACTGTTCACAAAGGTCTGCAGTGGCAGGATGAGGGGCAATGGCTTTAAACTGGGTTAAGATTGGATGTTAGGAACAGGTTCTTTACCATGAGGGTAGTGGAATATTGAAACAGTTTGCCCAGGGAGGTGATTGGGGCCCCATCCCTGAAGATAGTAAAAGTGAGGCTCTATAGGGCTCTGGGGAGCCTGATCTAGTTGAAGATGCCCCTACTGACTGCGGGGTTGGGGGAGAGGGGTGGGGGTCCCTTCCAACCCAGAGCATTCTATGATTTTTCAGGTACCAAGAGTTGTAGATGTGATAAGTTCTTGCAGTAATTGAGTGGGCAGAAAAAAAGCTGGTCTGAATTTAAGTCTTTTAAGTCTACTGTGATTAGCCAGGTGACAGAAACCATCATGGACTGTTCTAGTGAAATATACAGTGGAAGAATGAAAGTGTACAGGGACTTTGAGGCCTCAAGGGGAAGGAAGGCAGAGTATTTCCTTATAAAACCAAGATGAAAAAAATAATATGTGACCTCATATTATTGCATTTTTTTAATGCAGATCCTTTGGGGATACTTTATGCTTGATGACTAGTACTGTAGAGTCTTACTTTTGTATTTCCAATGGTCAGTTCACAAAGGTTTTATAATGTATGTAACAGAGGTGGTTTAAATGTGAATTCTTAGATACAGATTCTGCAGGAAAGCTAAACAAAAAAATAACACCAAAAAAACACAGCTTGATAAAAAGAAATGATACAGAAAAGACAGGGGGGAAAATATAATAGGACATTATTTTTAGAAAGCTTGTAGTGGTGCAAGAGTTGAGGAAAGTGGGTATATTTATAAAGTTGTTAAAATCTGTCAGGGAAACTTTGTTCTGCATATGCCAACAATGAAGGCTTTTTTTCTAGAACTTAGATGACAAATTGTATATTAACTTTCCTCTGGGCTGAGGACTTATTTTAATACTTATTTCCTGTCTGCTTTTTAAAACAAAAACAGGGACAGTGAGTTCTGGTTATTTGATGAAGAAGCAGGATGAAAACAGAAAGATTTAAGTTTTGATGGCAGTGCTGATGGGAAGCATTTACAGCTATATAAAGAGTAAGATAAAGAGGAGTAAAAATCTAGGCTTAGCACTTAGATATTTAGGGTAATATTGAGCAAAGAAATCAAAGGACAATGTCTAACTTATTTCTGATAGTTTCTTTATTCTTGCTATATTATTGATCCATGTATTTAATCCATTGAATAAAAAGGAATGTGGTAAAAATATAAAAATTTTTTTTTCCTTTCAGATAAAAAAGAAGATGATGTTTGCACTCAAAAATCACAAGAATTCAGAATCCTTAATAAAACTGTTAGAAAGATACATCCATGTATCTGATAGCTCTGATATTGAATGAAGGCAGGGCACTGATTTTTTTCTGTTTCTTGGTGATGCTAATATGAAAGTTGATTAGATTTTACAAATCTTGTATATTCTAATGACTTCACTGCAGAAGAATTAGTGCAAGAGATGACTTAGATTTGAAAGAAGCAGAAAACAAATGGGATTTAATGTAGTGAAGAAAAATTACTTATGGTTATATGCCTGTAGAAATGTTCTGGATGAGTATACCCAGCAGTTGATGATCACACATATCAGATCATTACTTATAAAGGACAGACAGTGAGGAAGGGGAAGGGCACTTGAGCATACAGTGAAAATACCTATAAGGGACAATGAATAAATGTGGTTTAATTCTCCCACATTCAGAGACACGTTTGGAAGGTAAGACAGTCAGAGCCAAACAAGTTAATGTCTCTCAGTAAAGACGAGTTTTTTTGGTGTTTGTTGAAGACAAGGTGAAGGAATAATAATTATCTGTGAGGAAGATACTATTGAAGAGAGGAAATGTTTTATTATTCTAAGGAGGTGAGGGCAAATTAGTAATGTTTCCCGAGATCTATACGGTTTCAAGAACCTGGATCAAGTACATTAGTATCCCATTAAAATAATATCAGGTACTTATGGAATGAATCTGCACCCTGTGGCAAAGGGCAGCAGTCTCTGGCTTTAAGGGAATAAAGGAAGGAAGTAGCTTTTGTGGAGAATCTAAAATTTGTCATGGGGGATATAAGCCTCAATTAGATGAGAGAATATACCGTAATGGATAACTGTGTGCTGTAAAGGTGATTGCATGATTCAAAGAGACATTTTCTTCCCAAATTTCTGTGATTGTGTGACAGATATTTGATTCTTGATTTATAGCCTTTCTTTTGTTACACTCCTTTTCAGAAAGGATAGGATGTTAATATTCTTGTCCTCTGTTCGCTGGTTGCATGGAGAGTAACAGCAGAAGATGGCAGCAGAGATTGCTGACTCCGTCTTGTTTCTTTATAAATGCAGCAAAATGCAGATTCTCAGTGAAAGAACATGGGGTGAACTTTTCTTTAAACACATACTGATTGAATTACAAAAAGATAAATTCATTGACTTTGAGAACATATTCAACTTTTTTTTTTTTTTAATGGAAATGACATGAGACATATGAATGAGAAAGTATATTCCTTGTCCCTTTATATCTTAATAGCAACACTTGCAAAGAGGTAAGATAGTACTTGCAAAAGACCATGGACACATTCTGCTTACATAGACCTCCTGCCTTAGCAAGAGATTATCAGAGGCAGTTCCCCTGTATTCCATATAAAAATATTGAAAATTATGAAGAAGTTCTACAAAGCTTTTATATAAGTTGCTGAAATTTTGACAGGTGACTCAAATCACAGACAATAATTCCAAAAAAGTATCTTTTTCAGACTGGTTCTTTCATAATAATAAACCATTGTAAAGATCTGCCTGTAGATTAACTTGACCCTCTTATCACAGGCAGTGTACATGGATGTGATACTAGACACATCAATTTGTATCATTAATAGTGTATTATATTAGTCCATCTGATATAGCTGAAAAGGAGAAGCTGCTGGACACTCAACTCCTTTTTCATGTCACAGAGACAGGTACACTTGTTGATTTGTGCACAGACTATGACCGTGTTTTGCAGATGATGCTACCCAAGGGAGAGTCAAAGCATTGTTTCTCAGACAGGAGAATACCAGGGTCGATGCATTTATAAAGGTTGGAGCTGAAGTGGATGCAGTGGAATATCAGTTCCAGGTTTTTTACACAGTGTCACAGTTGCCTTGCTGCCACCACTGTCTTCCTGCCCAGTGTTATTTGGAGCAGCTGTCTCTGCTTCTATTCTGGCTGCTACACAGTAATTTTTTTTTTTTTTTACTGCTTCTGCCTGTGCCTAAGAAAGCTGACTTGAAATCTGTCTGTGCTTCTGCTGCTTTTCTAAATGCTATAGGAGAGTCAAGACGCCTTCCTCACCCCCCCCACCCCCCCACGTTCTTTCTTCCATCCAGTGTCTCTGCTTCTGTGCTGAATATTAACTGTTTGTAGTACTCTGTAATTGAAGCTGACAGACAATTGTTCAGTTGCTTCAGTGAAGACAGAAGCATGACTCAGGTTTCCATATTCAAGCCCTCAGTAGTCTTCAGAATGCTTTGAATTAAAGGAAAAAGAGAATCAATGGGCACATAATAATGCTTCCTGGAGGAGACATTTGCTGGAACATTCTTGAATTCTGACAAGAATTTTCTGTGTTGTATATTGAAGAGCTTTTGCTCTCTTACCAGTTGTCACTTGTCTTACAAGCTGTCACTTGTCAGATGGGAAGCCTGGAGTTAAGAATACATTGAGCATTTGATTAATAGTTCCCCAGTATTGCATTGTGTTTATATTTGGCCCAGTTCTGTTCAATATCTTTACTGATGACCTGGATGAGGGGATTGATTCCATCATCAGTAAGTTTGCAGATGACACCAAGTTAGGAGCAGGTGTCAATTTGATGTAGGGTAGGAGGGCCCTGTAGAGGGACCTGGACAGGCTGGATGGGTGGGCAGAGGCCAGTGGGATGAGATTTAACAAGGCTAAGTGCAGGGTCCTACACTTTGGCCACAACAACCCCAGGGAGTGCTACAGGCTGGGGACAGAGTGGCTGGAGAGCAGCCATGCAGAGAGGGACCTGGGGATGCTGGTAGACAGTAGGCTGAACATGAGCCACCAGTGTGCCCAGGTGGCCACAAGAGCCAATGGCATCCTGGCCTGTATTAGGAATAGTGTGGCCAGCAGGACAAGGGAGGTTATTCTGCCCCTGTACTTGGCGCTGGTCAGGCCACATCTTGAGTGCTGTGTACAGTTCTGGTCCCCTCAATTCAAGAGAGATGTTGAGGTGTCCAGAGAAGAGCAATGAAGATGATGAGGGGCCTGAAGCACAAGCCCAAGCCATGTGAGGAGAGGCTGAGGTAGCTGGGGTTGTTTAGCTTGAAGGAGAGGAAGCTCAGAAGTGACCTCATTGCTGTCTACAACTACCTGAAAGGTGGTTGTAGCCAAATGGGGTTTGGTCTCTTCTCCCAGGAAACTAGCAACAGAACAAGGGGGGACAGTCTCAAGTTGTGTCAGGGAAAGT
The DNA here is from genome assembly GCA_013396835.1 of Psilopogon haemacephalus. Taxonomy (NCBI): domain Eukaryota; kingdom Metazoa; phylum Chordata; class Aves; order Piciformes; family Megalaimidae; genus Psilopogon; species Psilopogon haemacephalus. Next base: position 213,994 of record VWZI01014190.1, read on the forward strand.
ATAGGCTGGGTATTAGGAGGAAGTTCTTCACAGAGAGAGTGATTTGCCATTGGAATGGGCTGCTCAGGGAGATAGTGGAGTTGCTATCCCTGGAGGTGTTCAAGAAAAGAATGGATGGGGCACTTAGTGCCATGGTCTAGTTGACTGGATAGGGCTGGGTGATAAGTTGGACTGAATGATCTTGGAGATCTCTTCCAACATGTTTGATTCCATGATTCTATGATCTTATATTCTTTTCTCTGTTGAATGTGATTCAGTAATTTTACTCTGGTAATGTTGTCTCAATCCCACTATAGGTCAAATTACTAATGAACGCCATGCCAACCAGGATGAGTTTCTGAAACAGTAAACTCAGATATGGGTATAATCTCTTAACTCAATATTACTTTTTCAGGAGCACTTATTTCTGCTCAATAGTTATTTTTACTGGTGTTGCTCTGCTTAAAGTAATTATTAAAGGATATGACAAAAACCTGAAATGTACCCCAGAATGCATTCATCTGAACTCTTCTTCTAGGCATAATAGTGTCTGAGATTACATCCTTTCTGCCACAGATTGCAGCATGTTGTAACAAAAGGAGTTAATAATTTATTATGTCTTTCTAATTTTCTTTATACATTTGTGAGTTTATATTTCCAGTGCTTCTCTCTGAGAGACTGGTGCTTTAGGCCCACAATGAGTTGGGGTTTTGAAGTGAAGTATAGCTCTTTTAGAACTTTGGAACAGATTTTCTGTGGCAATGGCTAAATTCAGAAAACAGAAGGGGGAGTGTTAGTACCAGCCTTAAATCAAGATAATTTGCTATGGGTTTTTTTGGTTGTTTTTGTTTTTTTTTTTTTTTTCATTACCTGGAGGTTTTATTTGTGCTGTAGCTCCTTTCTACCAATCTTTCAGAAATTAAGTGTACAAAACATTTATGATTGTGTGATTTCTGACTGGAAGTTTTTTGAGTAGCTGCTATGTTGTTTCTATATAAACTTTGTTTCATGTGGTTGCAAACACCAGTGGGTCCTTGTTTTGATGCTGTCTAAGCAAATGCCTTTCCAGATCAGTTTCTGAACATACGTGTACCTTATTTAACTTCTACAAAGTGTGGAAACACTCAGAGGGAAAGCCTTTTAAAATTATAAAATACAATAATCTCATCTAGCTATATGATATCTTTATGATTTTTCAATGGTAGGAAGTTCATTCTGGTGAGAATATTTAACCTGCATATTTATTCTTGTGAGCATAAAGCTAGCTGCACAAACACCAGCAGAAACAGATCTGTTTAAAGAGAAAAAAAGACTGTTAAATCATAAAAAAACAGCCCATCCCAAACCACAGATTTGTTATATTAGACTGGGGAAACACTTATTTCCAGTGGGAAATTGTTACCTAGTGCTTTAGAATTTGGCAAACGTCAGACCCATAACTGTATAAAAAAGAGAAACACATATCAGGATTTTTTTTTCTTAATAATTTTTCTCCAAGGATTCAAAAGGCTTATTTCATGTCACAGCAAATACACAGGCATCATTTGTGAATGTTCAGAGTAGCACCTGAGCAAATTGTAGTAACTGGCCTAGGAAATGAATACAACTGGAAGTAAACCACCAGCACTGGGAAGATTTTTCATTCACTTCTGCCACTGCTGTGTGTTAGTTGTTTTCTGAAAGAATGTACTACAAAGCAAATCTTGAGTGTTTGCTGGTTTCAGTTTTGGGAGCTTTGGGATGAGGTATGGCACTGAGATCTGACAGGCAGTTTGGCACATCTCTCTAAGTCAAATGGTCATTTTGTTTTGAGACTGGCAGGACTTTACTGATGCACTTACATCTTCAGATGATGGAGTTACAGTTTCTCAAAGAAGAGTGGCAATATTAGGGAATAAAGTATGCCGAAGAAAGGATCTGTGGTTTCCACAGTCATTTCCATTAAATGACACTAATGCTGGAAGACTGCCTTCCTACTACTTCAGTTCATTTTAAGAGTGGATGATTAATACATTAACTAGCAAAACATCCAGTGGACAGCAGGGAATGTATTCATGCTTTTAGTTCCAGTGTAGACAAGCAAATTGGTCCTTCATTGTAGAGTCCCATAACTAGACACTGTTGATGGAGCTTGTAGAATTACCAATATGCCATTGATGATTTGAGTTAATTTGCACACAGCCTATCAATTTTAAACCATACTTTAAGTTGAGAGGGTTTATCTATCACTTTGAGCCAATAAAAACTTTCATAAGATTGCATTTTACTACATCAAATGAAACAAAAACATCTCCTGAAAATGTTGTCTAGCTCTATAGGCTGAATCCTAGTGCTCCTATCAATACATTCTACTACAGCTATCATATTGCAATGATCAATGTCAGTTCTAACGGAGATGTGCTCATTATCACTGACATAGAATTTTATCCCTCTTTTCTACTGACTGCCTCAGCTTGTTGCCATCACAGAACTGCCATCTGTAGGATTTAGTAGTGCTGTCTATCAAGACTGCTTTCCTTTCTCTCCTAATTCTGAATATCAAGTGTTTTAGGCTTTGAACTATTCCAGTATTTGTCTTTCCTAGTCTGTTGTTGGCCACGCCTTTCTAACTCATAACACAAATCAGAAGATGCAGTAAAAAAGCCACTTCATGAACACTGTCAGTGCATCTCATTCTTATCCCCATATTACATTTAGGTGTGAATGAGAAGAGAGATTTCTCCTTAACCTGTTTAGCTACTCTGACCTTATCTCAAGTGACTGGAATACCAGAATGTCTGGCACTTTCCCACTCATCCTTAGTTGTTTTGAATGTCTCTGCCTAACTATTTCAGTTTTTACTTTCTTTGAAGTTATGGAAGTGTTCATGGAAGGAATTCAATTGACAGCAGAAAAATCTGCACAAAAAGGAGTAGCAGCATAAAGCATTCCTTGATTGCTTTGCTCTGAACAAAAATAGTTCAAAAGTTCTATGGTGCTTTCTCTAAGACACAAGATGCCAAATTTGTAACAGCTATCATATTTTGCTTCAGAGACTACTGAATTCAATAACGAAGGAGAATCACAGAATCAGTCTGGATGAGGTTGGAAGGAACTCCAGACATCATCTGGTCTAACCTATCTGCTCAAAGAGGGTCACCTAGAGCAGGCTGACCAGGATCATCTGCAGACAGCTTTTGAGTATCTCCAGGGATGGGGACACCAAGACCTCCCTAGGCAACCCATGTGTCATGTTATGGGTGTGACAAACACCCTAGAGTTGGTCCAGCCCCTGGAGTCTCTCCTTCCCCTCCTGTTCAAGGTCCGGGAGGGGTTGAGGGGCGGAGGCACACCACGTGGCCCCAGGACCCAGGGAGACCCCGGGCTGCACGTATGTGTGGGGCTGTTTTGAATCAATTGCTCAGCTAGAGAATGCTGAATGCCTATTGGACAGTTTCACGCGCCCCCTAGGGTATTTAGGCAGGGGTCAGCAGCTGTTAGGAGCTCTTCTTCGTTCTCCTTCATTGTCCTATCATCTTCCCGTCATGGCTGTGAAGAGCCCAGCCACGTGCACGCAGCGAGGCAGCAGGCAGCAAAGCATAGCAGCTTTCCAGAGAAGTGGCAAGACTAAACCCCTTCTCTCTCTCTCTTTCCCTATCCGGGCTAAGTCGGTCTTTTTCCTTCTTCCCCTCGGGTTCGGGAAGGAGCGTGGTTTCCCCGCTTGCGCCCCCATGGGTTTGTAGGCGCGGCTGGGGTCTATTCTGTTTGTATACTCTCTGTTCCCTAAATTCTGACTGTTAAACTGTTTTATCTGGCGTTTTAAGTAACTCGTGCGTTTGTTTCCTGCCAACCGTGTACCGAATGAACCCCAGGGGGCTCCAGGACCCCCCTCCGCGGATATCGACATTAATTAAAATGATATCTTGTGACACCATGCCAGTGTTCAGTCACCCTCACTGTGAAAAAAAGTGTTTCTTGATATTCAGACAGACCTCATGTGTTTCAGTTTGTTCTCATTATCTCTGATCCTGTCACTGGACACCACTGAAAAAAGAACCTGGTTTCCTCTTCTTTATGTACTCCCTTCAGGACGTCACATTGCTATGATTCTCCAAACCCTTTTCTTCTCCAGGCTGAAAAGCCCCAGAGCTCTCTCAGTGTTTCCTCATAGGAGAGCTATTCCCATCCTTTAACAGCCTTAGTGGCCTTTTGCAGGTCTCTGTCTAGTATGTCCACATCTCCCTTGTACTAGGGAGCCTAGAGGTGGACACAATACCCCAGTGCTGAGTAGAGGGAACCTGCTGGCAACATTTGTAACGCATCACAGGACAGCATTCACCTGCTTTGCTGCTCGGCACGTTGTTGGCTTGTAATAGCTTGGTGTTCACAAGGGTTTGAAATGCAGGGGGATGGGCGCTGCTTCCCTCACCACCCTGTGAATAAATCTCTTCAAGTCTCCCTGT
>VWZI01014191.1:22274-43633 GCA_013396835.1 Psilopogon haemacephalus
GGAGGGAGCAAAGGGGAGTCCTGCCAGGCTGGGTCGAGGGTCCCGGAGAGGGTCGGGATCCCTGGAGGGTACAATGAGATGGGGTCTGGCCGAGCAGAGAGAAGGCCCCGGAGCCGTTGAGAAGGGGGTCCCGGCGGCGCGGCTCGGGTCTCCGGGGGATGCCAGACTCCCGCGGGGGGGCTCCGCTCACCAGATGAAGTCGGTGCAATGGCTGCAGAAGGTCGGCTGCTTGAAGAACCTCGCCGTGAACTTGTGGTTCTTCACCTCATGGACGTTCTTCTGCCGCAGGGCTCCCTTCCGAGCAAAGCGCACCGGGCCCTCCTCACCCTCGGAGCCCGGTGCCGCCGCCGGCGGCTCGGCCATGCTGTACCCGGGGCTGCCGGCCGCCGGCTCCGCCCGCTTGGGTTCGGTTGGGCCCGGCTGGGCTCGGTGGGGTTCGGCCCGGTGCGCCGCAGCTGGGGCCGGGGCTCGGCGGCACTCAGCACCTCTGGCTGCAGCTGGCGGCAGCCTCCGACACACGCCCGGCCGCGCCCCGCCCCCTCATTTACATAACGGCGCGTCCCGCCCCCTCATCTGCATAGCGAGCAACGCCCCCTGCCCGCGCTGCCCGGCGCGCCCCGCCCCTCCCTGATTTGCATACGATTTGCATACGGGGCGCGGAGGGGCGGGGGAGCCTCCCCGGCTCCCATCCGGTGGGCGCAGCGGGCCGGGATGCTGCGGGCACCGGCGGCAGGGCGCTGCGAGCTTTGCTTGTGCCCCGGCTGCCACCGTGCTGGGGGCACCGTCCTGTCCTGTCCAGCTGCCAGCACCATGGAGGCGTCGCCCTGCCTTTCCGACACGGCGGCGGGGTCTTGTCACAGAATGTCCCCATGAACAATAATACCCACCGCAGGACTGGCACTGAGTATGATTTTTTTTCTCAGTCTTCCTCAGGACTCTGTGCATTCTCAGCATCAAGGCTGGAATTATTCTGCTCTACCTCAGTCTACCAGAGTCAGAAGGAGCAGCAGCTGGGAGTTTAGAGGGATCTAGGGAGAGGTGGGGCACAGGTCCCAGAGACATGCAGGCACAGGGGATGGAAATCCCACCAGCTCAGGGGTCCTCTTTGAGCGTTTGTTTTAAGCTTACAGCTCAAACATTGACTGTCTTGTACCCAGCTTGCCGAGGACTTCCTAGCTGAGCATCTCAGGGAGCTTTCAAACCACATCTCTTCATCTTTCTTGCTCCCTGCTGTCAGGAATCTGAAGCTCAGATCTGCCAACCTCCTCCTCCTCCACCACCATCCACGTCTCCCAGTGACATCCTGGTGCGCTGGGGGATGTCCTCAGTGAACTGGGTACAAAATGGTCAGCATCTGAGCTCTAAGTTTAAAACCAACATTCCAAGAGGACCACGGAGCCATAGAATTACAGAGTGCATTTTGCTGGAAGGGACCCCCAAAGGTCATCTTGTCTAACGCCTGCGGTGAGCAGGGACACCTCCCGCTAGGGCAGGTTGGTCAGAGCCCTATTGAGTTTGACCTTGAATGTCCCCAAGGGATGAGGCCTCCAGCACCAACCCTGGGCAACCTGTTCTAGCATCTCAGCATCCTCATCGTGAGGAAATTCCTCCTTCTGCACCTGGCCTGGGAGCAGAAGGGATGAAAATTCCGTTCAGAGCAGGAGGAGCCTTTAGCTGAAACACAGCCACAAGAACATTTCTGCCAACACCACCACCACCAACTCCGAATTCTCGTCTGTGGGATTTAATTCTGGCTCTGCAGCCCTCTGTTCTGTTCTCCTTCTGTGGCCCCAGACCATCCCCACTCCGCTGCCACCCGGCCCTCCATCCCACCAGTTCCTTTCCTAAGCACTACTCCTCCAGCTCTGTGGAATTAAGCACCCGGGAGACCTTCCAAAAATAGGCCCGGAGCTGTTATTAGGCAGCTGGGTGACGAGGTTCATTACAGTAATCAAGCCCGGTGACCCGTCCTGCTGCTGCCCCCAGGAACAGGCAGGCTTGGTACCGACCCCCGGCCCCGTGTGATTGCCGTGCTCTGGAGGAGAAGCAAATTGCCACGTCCCTCCCTGTGACACGGGGTGGGGGGAGATGGAGACAACCTGCCCACAGGCTGCCAGGCGAAGCGGGGGCTGCAAATGGGGCTTGCTCTCCCCATCATCAAGCCGCAGGGGGTCTCCTGCCCGGGGAGGGAGCACTTTTCACTGCAGGCTTGCGCATGGAAATCAGCGCCGCAGAAACATCTCCTCCCGCACGGGGAGGGCTGGGAGGCACCGGGAGAAGAATGCCAGGTAATCACCGGCCCCTTTGGCTTCCTCCCCTCCGCAGCCCCCAGTTCCCCTCAGCACATGCTGCTCTCCACGTGTAGCCAGGCTCAATTCTTCTCCTTTTCACCGCAAAGCCTGCCCTTTGCCTGCTGCTGCTTCCTTCTGCTGCTGCTGCTGCTTCCTTCTGCTGTTGCTGCAGGTACCCCTTTCACAAAGCTGCTGCCCGTGCGACCCAGCAGCAGCAGGAACCACGGAGAAAGTCTTCCCTCTCGCCCTGCAAGCCTTGGTAAAGCCTTTGACATCGTTTAGGAACAGTTTCTTAGCTGCAGGAGTGGTTAGGGATTGGCAGAGGCTGCCCAGAGGGGTGGTGGAGTCCCCATCTCTGGAGCTGTTTGAGAAACCTGTGGCCATGGCACTGTGGGACGTGGTTTAGTGGCCATGGTGGCACAAGGTCAATGTTTGGACTGGATTCTCTCAAAGGTCTTCTCCAACCAATGCGATTCTATGGTTCTATGACATTCAAGTCAGCATTCATGCCCAAGGTGCTAGCACTCTCCTGGGCCAAGGCATTGTAAGCTCAAGTTCAGTTCCTGCTCTCAGGAGGTTGCTTCTTGGTGGTTTTCTTCTCCCTAGTTTTCCAAATTCTACTATTGAGGAATACCCTCAGGGGCACATCACATTAAAGGAAGATTTTCTAAGACCAGAACCCCTCAGCACTTTGCTCCATTGGGCTGAACATCCCAGCAGCTCCTTCCTCTGAGGAAATGATCCTGTGTGTCAATGCAAGTCAAGTCCCCACAGGTGCCAAGCTCTGGATCAGCACGCCCAGGGGAGCACAGGGCATGGAGTGAAGGGAAACCTGCTCCATCTGTTCCTGCTGCCATAACAGTGCACGTTCTCAATCATGTGTTCCTGTCCCAGCTCCTGCCAGCAGAGAGAATCACAGAATGATGGACTTGCTTAGTTGGCAAAACCCTTTAAAATCAGAGTCCAAGCCTTAGCCCAGGCCACCACTAAACCACAGCCCTCAGCACCACATCTCCACAGAGCTGGAACACCTCCAGGGGTGGGGACTCCATCACTGCCCTGGGCAGCCTGGACCAGGCCTTGACAACCCTCAAGGGAAAGAAATTGTTCTTCATGTCCAACCTAAAGCTTCCCTGGGACAACCTGAGGCCATTTCCTCTTGTCTCATCACTTGTTACCTGGGAGAACAGACCAACCCTCATCTGTCTCCAGCCTCCTTTCACAGAACTGTGGAGAGCCAGAAGGTCTATCCTCAGCCTCTACTTCTCTATGCTAAGTAACTCCTGGTCCCTCAGCTGCTCCTCCCCAACCCTGTTCTCCAGACCCTTCCCCAGCTTTGTTGCCCTTCTCTGGACCTGCTCCAACCCCTCAACATCATTCTTGGAGTGAGGGGGCCAAAACTGAGGTGCAGGTTAGAGTGGGACACCAAAACCCAAAAGTGCTATGGCTAATGTGGTCTCCTTCATAGAATGGTTTAGGTTGGAAGGGACCTCAAAGCTCATCCAGTCTCAACCCCGTGCCGTAGGCAGGGACACCTCCCACTAGATCAGGTCACTCAAGGCCTTCCTGACAGCTCCAGTCAGCATAGCACTGCCCAGCCCCAGCTTGCTTTTCCCATGGGCTCTGCATCCTCCCTCCCCAGCTGGGGATGGGATGGAGACCCACAGGCTGCGGAGCTGCCGAGACCTCAGGAGCAGGCTCCCGCAGAGACATGATTCACATCCTGAGGAAGGGCTCTCATCCTCCCACCAGGCACCTGGTGGAGCTGCTTTGTGGAAGGGAAAGTGTCGGGAAGCATCTGAGCAGAGAGGCTGGAGCAAGGCTGCAGTGTTGGGATTGCAGGAGACGAGGAGCACAAGCCCCATTCCAATAAAAGTCCCCAACCACAGCTAGCAAGCTGCAGGGTTCAGGTCGAGAACCTGCTGCAGTTGCACCACCTCATCTGTTGCACCATAAAATGACTGGAAGTGACCTCTGGAGATCACCCTGCCAGGGCAGGACCACCCAGGGCAAGTCACACAGGAACACATCCAGATGGGTCTTGAAAGACTCTAGAGAAGGAAACTGCACAACCTCTCTGGGCAGCCTGCTCCAGGGCTCCAGCTTGCACCAGCACCCTCACACCAAAGAATGTTCTCCTCCTGTCCAGCTGGAACCTTCTGGGTGCCAGTTTGTGTCCACTGCTCCTGGTCCTGTCACAGGAAACCACTGAAAAGAGCCTAGCCCCTTCTTCTTGCCCCCCACCCTGCAGATATTCACAAATATCAATGAAATCCCCTTCCAGGCTGCTCTTTTCCAGACTGTACAGCCCCAGGCCTCTCAGCCTTGCCCCAGCAGACATGTTCCAGTCCCTTCAGCATCCTCATAGCCTCTGTTGGACACTCTCTATTATATTCCTGTCCCTCTTGAACTGGGAAGCTCAGAACTGGACCCAGTCCTCCAGACACTGCCTCATCAGGGCACAGAACCTCCCCTGACTTGCTGGCCACACTCTTCTTGATGAACCCCAAGAGAGCATTTGACCTTCTTGGCTCCCAAGGCACACTAAGTTACTGTCCAGCAGGACTCTGGGGTCCTCCTCCACAGAGCTGCTTTCCAGCAGGTCAAGGCCACGAAGATGTGCTGCAGGCGAGGAGACCCAGCCCCAAATTCCATCCAAGAGGCAGAATCCCAAAGGAGAGGGTAAACTGTCCCCATTTCCCAAGCAGGCTGTGCTGGTGTGGGTGGGAGCTGTGCTGGAGCTGTCGCCCTGGAGCAGCAACTGGGGTGGGAGCGAGAGGCAGCAGCCTCCAGCCCTGCCTGGGTGTGGGGGTGCTGCTCCCACGGGGTCCACTCAGGCTTTCTCCAAAGCATTCAGCAAAGGGGGAGAACTGATTTCACAGACTCTTCCCTTTTTTTAATGGAGCATTTGTTGCCTTGGGGCCCTAAAAACACCACAGGAAGCAGGTGGAGGAAGAGTCAAGCTCTAATTAAATTTAAAGGTGTCTCAGTGGCCACTGCCTCCCTTCGCAGATGTCTCAACCCCACAGCCTGCCAGGAGGGTTGACATGGGGAGAGGGGACCCCAGAATGGGAGTGGGGGACCCTGGAGCAGGTAGAGAAGGCAATGGAGATGGGATGGGAAACTTTGGAGCAGGAACAGGGAACTTTGGACCAAGCATGGGGGACCTTGGAGCAGGCACAGGGCACCCTGGAATAGGGAAGGAGTACTCTAAAGTAAGGGTGGAGGACCCTGGAGCAGGGATGGGTGGCCCTGGAGCAGGGATGGGTGGCCCTGGAGCAGGGATGGGTGGCCCTGCCAAGCAGCAATCACTCTGTGGGCAGCAAGACTCAGCTGTGGCTCTCACACCAAGCATCTCCTCATCTCCTCGCACCTCCTCGCAGCTCTGCAGAGCTCCTGTGAAGCTTCCTGAGGACACCCTTGAGTGGGCTGGATGCAGGCTGGTAGGGTCCTGAGAGGGGTCTCCCTGTGCCTGGGGGAGGTGCTGAGGCACCAGCACTGCCTGCTGTGGGGTTGGGAAACAGAAGCAGAGCTTGAAAAGCTTTCACTCAGGGTGTGCGTGCCAGGAAAAGACAGACACAAACCCCCACACTGACATTCTCCTTTCTTTGGAGGAAAGCCCTGGTCCTACCAAACTTTGGAGAAGCTTCTTGCTGCTCCCATCAGCTGGTTCTTCAGGCCCCCAGCAGATTCTGCCCAGCTGGTACCCGAGGGCAATGAGGCTGCAGTGATGGTGCCTGGGGCAAAGAGCCCACGGGGCAAAGCCAGGATCCAGGGGCTGCTGCTGCTGCTCTGGGCAGCACTGGCCACCTCCTGGGGAGGGGGCTCTGCCCCGACCCCATGGGGAAACTGGGGATGGAGGGGGAGAGAGGCAGTCCCCCCACAGCGAGGTGGCATCTGCTGTGCTGGTTTTTCCCTTCTGCTGTGGCAGATTTTTGCAGTTTGACGTCCTCCGTGAAGAGAGGATGGAGCCAGGAAGAGGGAAGCTGCCTTCGTGTGAGGAGAGACTCAGTTACCCACCCACCACGGGCAGCAGCAGCCCTCACCAACAGCTGCTGCCTGAGCAAACGCAGCCCAGAGCTCAGCTGAGCCTTACATAAACCCTCCCCACCCAGCGCTGGGGACAGCCGCAGCGACAGGGGCAGGCAGCAGTGCTTGGCTGCCACAGCCTCTGCTCTGCCCTCCCATGCCTGAAGCAATCCTGTCCCTCTTCCTTCCTCCAGCAACTTCAGCTGCCTGCTCCTGGCCCAACGTTTTGGCACAGCCTCTGCTCTGCCTTCCCATGCCTGAAGCAATCCTGTCCCTTTTCCTTCCTCCAGCAACTTCAGCTGCCCCCTCCTGACCCAACGTTTTGGCACAGCTTCTGCTCTGCCCTCTCTGCTGGGCAGAGAGAAGGAGACCTGGGCAAAGCAAGCAGAGGAATCTTGGTCCTAACGGTCCCCAGAGTGCAGGTTATTTGGCTGGCAGAGAGCTGGCATGTCCTGACCCTCCACCCAACCACCCTGGGGCAGGAGGACATGAGCAAGTGAAGCCTCCACCCACCCAAGGCAGAGCAGGCATCTCCCCACCATCCCCTGCAGCAGAGCCTGTGCCCCGTTTCGGGACCCCCAGCTGCTCTGTGCTCCTTTGCCTAGGACTCAAGGCCACCCAAGAGCAAAGAGAGGGCACAAGGACAGCCTGGAGGTGCAGTGCCCCAGTGAGGAGGTGCCAGGCTGCGTGGAGCAGTGGGGCACAGCCAGACCCTGGCTCAGGCTGGCAATGCCTGCTCTTGAGGGCTTGCCTTGCTGTTTACCAGGCCCACCCAGGTCACTCCCATCCCTCCTCAAGGTCAAGCAGGTGAATAAATGAGATGAGGAGCCCACGAGGAGCCCTGCTCTGTGGTCAGACCCCCTCCAGGAGCTCCAGTAAGGGGCAGAGGAGCAGCTGTGCCCAGGAGCAGCAGGAGCTGAGCGCTCGGAAGCTGCGTGGGGGGAAGGAGCAGCCACACGTCGGGGGGCTGCCTGCTTTGGAACATCACAAACACGGTTTAGGCTGCTTAAATATTTCATCTCCCTGTCTTGCTGCCTTTCAGGGAGAACAAATTAATTCTGTTTCATGTACCCAGCATTGGCCCACATCAAACCACCCTCCTGCACCGCTGCTTCCACAGAGCTGCAGCTCAAATCCCTGGGGAAGGGGGGGGCAGAGTTCTGCTGCTTGTTTCCAGGCCCCTGGGATCGATGGGTGGCTTCCCTCTGCCCTGGTTGAAAACAAAGGGTCACTGCTTCCTGCTATTGATCCCCACCCCTGGGGATTTCCCAGTGCTTTCCAAGCTGGGTTAGGCCACTGGTGAGGAGGCTTCGTCACCTCGCTGCCACCTCCACCTCTTCCACTGCTGTGCACAGGGTAGCTCCAGGCTCAGGACAGGCAGGCAACAGCACTTCAGCTTAAGCAAAACTCCACCTTTGTCTGCTGGATTATAAAAGTGAGACTCAAGCTGGGCAGCGAGACCCAGAGTGGGCAGCGAGCAGCTCAAGGTCCTTGGTCACTTTCCCATCAGCTGCTCTAACTCAGCCCCTGCCCCACTGGTGCTGGGCACAGTCCTGCCCAGGCAGCTCTTTTCCCTCCTCCTTTCACAGAATCACAGCTTGGTGGGGGTTGGAAGGGACCTCTGGACATTATCCAGTCCAACCTCCCCTGCCAAGGGGGCCTTAGGCTGGAGAAGAGAACAACAGAGAGAAGATTTAAGAAATGCTTATCAATATCTGAGGGCTGGGGGTGAGGAGGGGGGGACAGGCTCTGCTCACTTGATCCCTGGGATAGGCCAAGGAGCAATGGATGGAAGCTGCAGCACAGGAGGTTGCAGCTCAAGACAAGAGGCAACTTCTTGCCTGTGTGGGTCCCAGAGCAGTGGCACAGGCTGCCCAGAGAGGTTGTGGAGTCTCCTTGTCTGGAGCCTTTGCAGACTCTGTCTGGATGTGTTGCTGTGTGCCCTGAGCTGCATTGTCTGGTGCTGCTGTGGCAGGGGGTTGGACTGGATGAGCTCTTTGTGTTCCTCCCAACCCCTGACATCCTCTGAGCCTGGGATCCAAGGCAGGGTAACCCGAAGAAGGTCAAACAGGAGCACATCCAGGTGGGTTCTGAGGATCAGCCTCGCCCTCTGGAGGCAGAGCAGAGGGGGAGCAGGGTGCCCACACAGCCACTGGTGTTGGCGCTGAGGTCCCTGGCACCCTCCCTGCATCCCTCTCCCGTCCTTACCCAGGCTGCAGCAGCTCCTTCCTCTGGCGCACAAAACGACTCCGTCTGCACCGTGGCAGACCCCAGCTGCCCCTCCCCCGACGATGAGGATTTCTCCACGGCACTCCCCTGCCCAAGGCCTGGATGCTCCTCCACACATGGTCCATCCCACCACCCAGAAGCACCACCAGGTCCTGATGCTACCCCCCAGCCCTTCCCGGAGCCCTTTTAAAGCACCAGCAAGGTTCAGTCACACGCCTGAGTTTTGCCTGGAGGACTTCCCTCGCAGCTGAGCCTTTAACCTCCTCCCTTACAGCTGCTCCACACTCAGCTGCTCGCTCCCTGAGCCAGCAGAGCCTCACTCCGGGAGAGCAGATGGGCCCAGCTGCAGGTCGGAGATGCTCCGGGCTGGGGGGATGCTGTGGTGCCCATTTCCTCAGGAATGCCATCACCTGCCTGCCCTAAATCCTGCGGGGAGGGAAATCCTCAGATGTTCCTACTCTGGCTTTGGCTTTTGCCCACCCCCAGCTTAGCCTGGCTGCTGGCAATGCTCTCAGCACCTAAATCCCTTCACACAGATGCTGCACTTCCAGTCCAGCTGCTCTGCTCTGCTCTGCAGCTCACTTCAAGTGCCAGGGGACTGCTGCTGCCACTGCAGCACCATGCTCATGCCCTGCTCTCCTTTGCCCTGCAGCTCCACTCCTCAGCCTCCCCCTCTCCAGCTATTTCCCAGCAAAACCCAGTCTGGGATGAAGCACAGATCTGGTAGCACAGGGTGGGGTTTGTCTTTTTCTCACCGTTTTTATCTCCTCTTGTTTTTTCCACTGCAGATTATTCCAGTTTCAAGTCAGACAAAGCTGGGGAGGAAAAGAGAGAGGAGGTGGGGGGGAGAGAAAAAAAATATATATACCCTGAAAACAGAGCCCAGCCTGGTGGTGAAGTTCCAGAAATATCTGAAAATGTTTCAGGAAAAAAAAAAAAAAAAAAAAAANAAAAAAAAAAAAATTGTTGCTTTACTGATTTGGAAATGAAAAGGATTTTTGAATGGAGAACATTTGCATGAGGCTTTCACTCCTCTCCACCTCAGTGACTCAGCCCTGGGCTTGGACAGCAGTGCTTCAGCTGCTGCTGGGCTTCCTTCAGCCCCAGAGCATCCCTCGGGTTGGGGGATGGAAGGGATGTGGGGGTCAGGCTGCCCCAGAGCACCCTCTGGGGGCCAGGGGACTGCCCCAGCAGGCCCAGTGCAGGGCAGTGAGCTCAGCCCTGGCCGAGTGAGATGTTTCTGCTGTAGGTTGTTTCACTCCAGAGCTGGGAGGTTTGCTCCCCTCCCTGATGCCATCCAAGCTTCTCCTCCAGCTCTCACCGGTTGCCATCTGCAGGAAGCTGTAAATTGTTTTCCGTCTTTTCCCTCCCCACCACAGCTCCTCCAGGTCCTTCCTGTCCTTCTGGGAGCCAGGAGCTCCACAGCAGCTGGGCATCATCAACTCTGCAGTGTCTGACCCAGCTCCTGCCACACAGGTGCTGGAAGGTCTGTGGAGATCACAGAATGCATCGGCTTGGAAGGGACCCCCAAAGCTCATCTTGTCCAACCCTCCTGCCCTCAGCAGGGACACCTCCAACTCATGCCAGCTGCTCAGGGCCCCATCAAGTTTGACCTTGAATGTCTCCAGGGATGTGGCCTCAGCCCTGCAGGAACGAATCCAGGGATGCAGGAAACACCGTGGCAGCTCCTGTCTTTGGGGTGGTCTTCCCTCGTTTCTCTTGGTGGACACCAGACCACAGCCATCCAGCTTGCTGTGCCCACCCCAGAGCTGCTGAAGCATGCCCAAACAGCCCCTGCCAGTCGAGGTGGCCACTTCACAGTGACAGCAGAGCAGGGGCTGTGCTCTGCAGCATTCCCTGAGCAACCTGCCTGCTCCAATTCTCCCTCTGCATCTACTCTTCCTCAGCCTCTCCACGAAATTCAGCTGATCTGCACCCCCCAGAGTAGTGCTGGGGCTTGAGGACAACCCAGGAGGACATCCTGGACTTTCCCAGGTATTTTCTCTGTTCCACTGCTGCAGGCTCTGGGGAGCAGTGGGAGGTGAACTCCTCCTCGGTGCTCCCAGCTCACCCCGGACCAGATCCATCCATCCTGGTCGCCGCTTTGGGGGTGAACACTTGGCACGGCAAGGACCATCCTGCCGTTTCCTCCCCCTGCCCATTCCGGGTGGAATCTCCTCCCAGAAAAGACTTTCTGGGCTGTCAGCAGGATCCCGAACATAATTAAATCCTGCTGCTTTTTCAGATGTCCTTGGAAGGTGCCTGCCTGACCCATTTTGGCTGCATCCCAGCAATGACAGTGCTGGGGCAGGGCCGGGGGGGAGCGTCCTGCCTGCTCCCCCCAGATGGCACTGCCTGCGCCCTGCCTTTGCAGCAGCCGTGCTTGGGGTGGGTTAATGAGCAAAGGGTGCAGGGTGCCGGCAGAGGCTGTCATTAGCGAGGGGCAGGGCTCTGCTAGGTGGTGCCGGGGGGTGGGAGGGGACTGACCACAGTGCTCGCAGGGACCCACCTGTGGAGGGTCCACAGGTGGAGGGAGGCTTCCACACAGACACTGCTCACTCAGGCATCTCCAGCTCGGGGACGCCTCGGCAGGGACCTCCCACTCGTGGGACCCTCCTACCCAGGGACTCCCTCAGCCGGAGACCCCCGATCCGTGGAACGCCCAACCCGAGGGATGTCCCCATCCGGGGACACATAAGACCCCACGGGGGTCAACCCGCCCGGGGACACCCCACCAGGGTCCCCTCCGTGCCTGGCCGCCCCAGGCTGTCTTTGCCGCTCCCGTAGCCCCCCCCCCCCCCAAGGATGTTGCCGTTCCCATGGCAACCAGAGCGCTGCGGGGATAAAATGGGAAGAAAAGTGGAAAGAAGCTGAGGAAAGCGCCGTCGGGAGAAGGAGGAGGGCAGCTGGAATTTGGGGGATGGTACCCAGAGGCCACCCCCACCCCTGGGGACAGTCTCGCACCCCCCCGGGGGATGCTCGCGGTGGGGCAATCCTGGGTCCAGGATCCCTCAGCCCAGCAGCATCACTGCAGTGGGACTGAGGACAGTCACCTCCCCCAGTACCACCTAACATTAGCCACCTCCCCCAGTAGCACCCAGTACCAGCCACCTGAAACCCCCAGAACCCCAAAATGGGGTTCAGCCCACGGTGCACCCCACCTGCCCACCCAGGGCTTTTCTTCATTTCCCCATTTGGCTCTTAAATCAAAAGGGGGTCCCAAGGACCAACGAAGCCCAGAATGTGAGGAAACAACACCAGGGGATGGGCAGCAAAACTTGGCTGGTGGCAACAGCAGGACAGACAGACAGACACAGCACATAGCACAGTGCAGGGCAGGAACTGTGCCCCTGTCCTGGGCACTGGTGAAGTTACACCTACAGCACTGGGGCCACTCCAAGAAGGACATAGAGATGCTGGACTGGGTACAGAGAAGGACAACCAAGCTGCTGAAGGGGCCGAAGAACAGGGCTGGTGAGGAGCAGCTGAGGGACCTGGGGGTGTTTAGTCTGGAGGAGGCTGAGAAGAGACCTCATTGCTCTCTACAGCTCCCTGAAAGGAGGCTGGAGCCAGGTGGGGTTGGTCTCTTCCCCCAAGCAACAAGAGATAGGATGAGAGGAAACAGCCTCAAGTTACTCCAGGGCAGGTTTAGTTTGGCCACGAGAAACAGTTTCTTCCCCAAAGGTTTGTCAAGGCCTGGCCCAGGCTGCCCAGGGCAGTGGTGGAGTCCCTGTCCCTGGAGGGTTTCGGCTCCAGGGAGATGTGGTGCTGAGGGCTGTGGTTTGGCATGGAGCTGGCAGTGCTGGGCTAAGGGCTGGGCTCAGAGCTCTCCCACCCTGCCATCCCACACACCTGTGTCTGCAGGATCCCAGGGTTTCAGGTGGCTGCAGGATTCCGTGGCTCCAGGAGCCTGTCACTGCAGGATCTCAGGGCTCTGTGACTCTGCCGTTGCAGGATTCCGTGGCCGCTGCCCCCGGGGGCTCCCCTGTGCCGCGGTGCCCCTCTGGCTGCCGAGCAGAGGAGGCAGCCTCGCCAGCACCGAGGTGCCAATTACTCCCTCATTAGCAGCCGATGGCTTTCTTCTACCAGCCCCTCTGCTTCCCTGCACAATGTTGATCATTTTGATGGAGCATTTGTTTTAATTTCCCAAATGAGGAAGCAATCTTGTAAATATTGTGCGGTAATTAAAGCCACTATTTATTGTGCAGCGTTCTGGCTGCTGCCAGCACACAGCCTCATTAGCATTCCCCTTCCACCCAGCCTTTGCTCCAGCCCTTCCCCGGCCTCCAACAGCTTCTGCACACACTCACAGACTGCGTCGGGCTGGAAGGGACCCTCAGAGCTCGTCGTGTCCCAGTCCCCCTGCAGGCAGCAGGGACACAGCAAGGCTGAGTTTGAATGACTCCAGGATGGGGCCTCAAGCACAGCCCTGGGCAGCCTGTGCCAGTGTCTCACCACTCTCTTCCTGCAGAGCTTCCTCCTCATGTCCAACCTAACCCTGCCCTGCTCCAGTTTCAAACCACTGCCCCTTGGCCTGTCACCTCAGGCCCTTCTGAACAGTCCCTCCCCAGCCTGCCTGTAGGTCCCCTTCAGATATTGAAATGCAGCTCTAAGGTCCCTCTGGAGCCTTCTCTCCAGGCTGAGCTGCCCCAACTCTTCTAGCCTGTCCCTGCAGCAGAGATGCTCCAGCCCCTAACCATCTTCATGGTCATGTCCCTCTTGTCTTGAGGGTCAGCAGCAGTGACCTCATGGCTGACCTTGGAGGAGGACAGAGATGGGTACAGGGCCAGAGTGCATGGTGGAGTTTTTGGGTTTGCAGCTGGCTTTGCAGCCCCTGCATGGGGCTAGGCAGCACAAAGCTGCAGCCCAGCAAGAGAACAGGCTGCCTGTGGCTGGGGGATGCAGAAATTTCTCTACAATGGTTCAATATCCTCCTTCCAGATCTCCATGGTGACCAGGAGCTGGTGTCTTCTCCAGTGCCAGATGCAGGGGTGGAAGGCAGGCAGTGGCCATGCTGCTGGGGATTCCCAGTCAGACCCACAGAGTGCTGGGGACAAGGGGTGTGGTGGAGAGGATCCCCATGGCCTGGGGAGCAGGATCAGCAGGACCACAGGGTGCTCACACACCTCCACCATTGGCACTCCCACCCAAACCTGATGGCGAGGGGCAGGAGATCCGTGGCTGAACCTGAGCTTCCACTGTCACTACATCTGCAGCAGCACAACTGAGTTTACCTGAGGCTCTGCTTCTGTGGCTCATGTGTATTGGTTCCTCTCCGCCAACATTCAAAGTAGCAAAAGCTGAAACAAACAAAAAACACCTGAATAAAATATTCCTTAGCAATAAAGATCCCAGGGAGTGCTTTAAACCCCCTTTAAAATGGGAATCCCTCCGGCCCCAGCCTTGCTGGGTGCTGGGGAAAGCGATGCTGAGTGTCAGCAGGTGTGCAGGAGTTGCTGCAGCCCCTGCTGCTCAGCTGTCCCCCTCGCTGCTCAGCTGTCCTCCCTGCTGCTCAGCTGTCCCCCCTGCTGCTCAGCTGTCCCCCGCAACTGCTCAGCTCCCCCCAAGCCTGGGGGGCAGTGGGGCTCTGGGGGTCCAGGCCCCCGCATCACCCCATCCCCAGGCTCCCTCCCAAGAGCCCCAGCTCGGCGCTGGCTCCTCTCCGGGGAGCCCGAGTGGGCTGCTGCCGCCGGCGAGATGAAGAATCCACACCACGAGGAGCAGAGACAGAAGCGGGCGGTGGGAGCGCAGGGCTAAGGCACTCTCCCCACCTTGCTCTTCCATCAGCCTTGCTCGGGGGCTCTGTCCGCAAGGGGTCAGCGCTGAGATGCCTTCGTTGCACCCCAGAGCATCTTCAGCAGGCCCCCACGAAGCAGCCTCAGTTCTCTGGCTGCCATCGCTTGCAGAAGCCCCCAGCGCTATGTGCTGCTGCTGCTGCTCGTCGGTGCTCCTCGCTGCCGAGGCTGCTCCGCGGCTTCTGCCTCGCTTTGGGCTGCACAGGAAGCAGAGAAGCGGAGGCTGGCGAGGTGCTGCGGGGTGGCACGGCGGTGAGGAACAGGGCCGGGAGGTGAGGGACACACTTTGGAAGCAAGTGATATTGCATGGTGGCAAGGTGAGGAGCATAGCATGGTGACAAGGGACGTGGCATGGCAGTGAAGGACAGGGCACAGTGGTGAGGGACACAGCAGTGTGACAAGGGACAGGCATGGCAGTGAGGGACAGGGCACAGTGGTGAGGGACACAGCAGTGTGACAAGGGACAGGCATGGCAGCGAAGGAAGGGGCACAGTGGTGAGGGACACAGCAGTGTGACAAGGGACAGGCGTGGCAGCGAAGGAAGGGGCACAGTGGTGAGGGACACAGCAGTGTGACAAGGGACAGGCGTGGCAGCGAAGGAAGGGGCACAGTGGTGAGGGACATAGCAGTGTGACAAGGGACAGGCGTGGCAGCGAAGGAAGGGGCACAGTGGTGAGGGACACAGCAGTGTGACAAGGGACAGGCGTGGCAGCGAAGGAAGGGGCACAGTGGTGAGGGACATAGCAGTGTGACAAGGGACAGGCGTGGCAGCGAAGGAAGGGGCACAGTGGTGAGGGACACAGCAGTGTGACAAGGGACAGGCGTGGCAGCGAAGGAAGGGGCACAGTGGTGAGGGACATAGCAGTGTGACAAGGGACAGGCGTGGCAGCGAAGGAAGGGGCACAGTGGTGAGGGACACAGCAGTGTGACAAGGGACAGGCGTGGCAGCGAAGGAAGGGGCACAGTGGTGAGGGACATAGCAGTGTGACAAGGGACAGGCGTGGCAGCGAAGGAAGGGGCACAGTGGTGAGGGACATAGCGTGGTGACAAGGGACAGGCATGGCAGCGAGGGACAGGGCACAGTGGTGAGGGACACAGCAGTGTGACAAGGGACAGGCATGGCAGTGAGGGACAGGGCACAGTGGTGAGGGACACAGCAGTGTGACAAGGGACAGGCATGGCAGCGAAGGAAGGGGCACAGTGGTGAGGGACACAGCAGTGTGACAAGGGACAGGCGTGGCAGCGAGGGAAGGGGCACGGTGACAAGGGACGTGGCAGAGCAAGAAGGGCTGTTGGCTGTCCCCCGGCCCTGCTGGCACCACCCATCAGCGGAGGGCACAAGCCGGTGGCCGTGGCGGTGCCGCCTGTCCCGCACCGAAGCCGGGGCTGAAAGCTTTCCCAGAAGACATCGACTCCCACTCCTCATCCACCGCCTGGCTCCTGTCTCCTACATGCAGCTGCCAGCTCACACGCGGCACCGGCTCCGCACGTCATCGCCCACCTCCACTGTCCCCCGCACCCCCGCCGGGCTGCCCACGCAGCCACCGCCGCGCTCGTCCCCGGGGAGCCCCCACCCAGCAGCGAGCACCCATGGGAGCTCCCCCAGTGCCTGTGTGGGTGCTCCCCGTGGCGCCAGCAGCCAGGGCGATGAACAGAGCGCTCCGAGGGCTCTCTCGCAGAGCCGGGAGGTGGGCGTGGGGTAGGCTGCCGGAGAGGTGCCAGCCAGGCCAGGAGCTGCCTCGGAAGCCAGAGCCTCCCTGGTTTGCTCCTGCAGGCAGGAGGCAGCTGAGCAGCAGGTTGGCGCTGCGGGATTGTGTCCAGCCTCAAGTGATGAGCAGCGCCGAGGGGCAGAGTGTCCCAGCCGTCCCAAGCTGTCCCCAGCTGTCTGTTTCCTGCTTCCGCGCTTCCTCCTGGAGCACGGAAAGAGCTGCGGGATTCCATCGCCTTCGCTTGGCCAGGCTGCGCCGTGGGCAGCTGCAGAGGGGCGCAGGAAGCCTCCGCAGCCCAGCGCAGGCAGAAGCCCAGCGGCACTCAGCGGGCGCGTCCCGCAGAGCACTCAGACACCAGCCCCTGCGGGCCCGAGGGCTCCCTCTGCTCGGGGCTGCCCCTGCTCGGGGCTCCCTCTGCTCGGGGCTCCCTCTGCTCGGGGCTGTCCCTGTTCGGGGCTCCCTCTGCTCGGGGCTGCATCTGACCCGGGCTGCCTCTGTTCGGGGCTGCCCCTGCTCGGGGCTGCCCCTGCTCCGGGCTGCCTCTGCTCGGGGCTGCCCCTGCTCGGGGCTGCCCCTGCTCCGGGCTGCCTCTGCTCCGGGCTGCCCCTGCTCGGGGCTGCCCCTGCTCCGGGCTGCCTCTGCTCCGGGCTGCCCCTGCTCGGGGCTGCCTCTGCTCGGGGCTGCCCCTGCTCGGGGCTGCCCCTGCTCCGGGCTGCCTCTGCTCGGGGCTCCCTCTGCTCGGGGCTGCCTCTGCTCCGGGCTGCCTCTGCTCCGGGCTGCCCCTGCTCCGGGCTCCCTCTGCTCGGGGCTCCCTCTGCTCGGGGCTGCCTCTGCTCGGGGCTGCCTCTGCTCCGGGCTGCCTCTGCTCGGGGCTGCCTCTGCTCTGGGCTGCTGCTTCCAGAGGAGGCTTTTGGGGAGTACATCACCAGCCGCCCCTGGCCCTTCCGAGGGGAGAATTCAGAAGGAACATATCTGGGGGCTGCTCCATTCCTGGATGGTGGTGGGCTCGGGAGGCAGGTGAGCAGCTGGGACCAGCCAGACCTGCCTGCCCATGAAAACCTTTTGGTGAGCCTGGTATGGGCAGGGAAACATCTCCTGGTGAGGTTCCAGCAACTCAAATACTCACCGTGGAGCCAGCCCTCCTTGGTGCCTCCTGAGCCCGTGGTCCTGGTGATTTCTCGTTGGCAGTGCTGCTGTCTGAGTTCTTGCTTCTTCAGCCCTTCTGCTCTCAACACCTGGACCACCTTGCTCCTGGGTGCAAGCTCAGGGGTGCTCAGGCAGTGGCACAGTGATGGAGCCTGTAAGGTCTCCCGTGATAAGGGACTTGGTCCTGCAGTGTCCATGTTTGGGGCAGCTCAGGAGGGCAGAGTTCCCTCCCAGCTGGTTCATCCCTCACCTGCCTCTGGGGTGCCAACCCCTCATGTGCAGCAAAAAGGAGAAGTCACCTTCAGAAAACAGCAGGACTGAGCTGCCAAGCCCAGCAAGGACCAGGCTGCTCTTATGGCTAAGGTGACACAGAGGCACGGCCATGGGACATTCCCAGGTAGGTATGGGGGACAGGGAACCACCACGCTCCACACCCACCCCCCCCAGACTGGGCACAGCCCATGTGTCAACGAGCCCAGGGCCAACTGTGCTGCCCTGTGTGTGGGCAACATCTCACCAAGCACCATGCCAGGGCTGGGGGCATCTTGTGCTGCCCCTCGCTGCCACCCTGCCCCCCCAGCACAGCACAGCACAGCTCAGTGTGAGCTCCCTGTCCCCGGGGGTGCTGCTGGGCAGAGTTGAGCTGGGGAAGCAGAGGCTCAGGCCAATTAGCTGGCTCATTAAGTGGCACATTTGCATGCTGCTGAGCAGTTATTGCCAGCCTGGCCCTGCTGCCAGCAGCTGCACCCCCCTCAGCCACCAGCCGGTCGGTGAGCCCTTTGGGTCCATCCCGACCCCTGACGCTCTGTGAGCCTGGGATCCTGTAGGGGCTGAGAAAGCAACAGGCAGTTCCCAGGGTAAAAGCTGGCAAAATGAGGAGTGACCAACCCAGAGAACCTCGGACTTGGGGCTTCAGCAGGAGCCTCCACCTTGGACAAACTCCAGGCTGTGCCCCGTGGCAGGGCTGGCAGCAGGCTGGCATCAGGCTGGCAGCCTCCCTTGTTTAATGTTTAACCAGAGTGTTTGTCCAGAGGGAAAGAGCTGCAGGGAGGGCAGCAGGGGCTGGGGCAGGCAAACATCCTCTGATGCTGTTCCCAGAGCAAGTCGGAGCCTTTTCCCTGTGTTCCTAAAGTGCTGGCACAGCCCTGGCCAGCAGTGCCCAGGTGAGCTCATGCAGGATGGCTGCAGAGCCTTTGGTGACTCTTGCAGACCAAGTAGTGCCCTGGGCAATCCCTTAACCCTTCACAGAGTTGTGGAATTGTTCAGGTTGGAAAAGATCTCAAAGAGGTCTCATCAAGTCTAATCTTCTACCCAGCACCACCGTGGCCACTAAACCCTGTCCCCAAGTGCCATGGCCACATGTTCTTTGAGCACCTGCAGGGATGGGAACTCCACCACCTCCCTGGGCAGCCTGTGCCAATCCCTGACCACTCCTGCAGCAAAGAAATTGGTTCCAGTCTCCAACCCAAACCTCTCCTGGTGCAGCTTGAGGCCATTTCCTCCCATTCTATCACCTGATACTAGGGAGAAAAGACCAATCCCCACCTCACTGTAACCTCCTTTCAGGGGGTCATGGAGAAAACCTTGTTCCACTGCACCACTGTCTCCCAGCTCACAGAATCATCCAATCATTAAGGTTAGAAAAGGCCTCTAAGATCATCAAGTTCAGCCTTCTCCCCAGCACCTCCATCACCACTAAACCATGTCCCCAGCTGCTCGTTCCTTGCACATCTAAATGCAGTGCTGTGAGTGTTGGTGCCCTCACCAGCCCCAAGCAGTTACCTCCATGTTGGGCACAGGTGTCCAATGCCTGCCTCTCTCTCCAGCTCTTCTCTCTCTTCAGAACTGCCTTCAGTTGCAGAGGGACAGGGATCTGCTGGAAAGGGTCCAGTGGAGGGCTCCAAGGATGCTGAGGGGACTGCAGCACTGCCTGGGGAGGAGAGGCTGAGGGACCTGGGGCTGCTTAGTCTGCAGAAGAGAAGACTGAGAGGGGATGGAATCAATGTTTGTAAGTGTCTCAGGGCTGGGGGTCAGGAGGGGGGACAGGCTCTGCTCACTGCTCCCTGCCATAGGCCAAGGAGCAATGGATGGAAGCTGCAGCACAGGAGGTTGCAGCTCAACACAAGAGGCAACTTCTTGCCTGTGTGGGTCCCAGAGCACTGGCACAGGCTGCCCAGAGAGGTTGTGGAGTCTCCTTGTCTGGAGCCTTTCCAGACCTGTCTGGATGTGTTCCTGTGTGCCCTGAGCTAGCTTGGATGGTCCTGCTGTGGCAGGGGGGTTGGACTGGATGAGCTCTTTGGGTCCCTTCCAACCTCTGATTCTGTGATCCCAAGGGGCATGGAGAAGGTGGAAAGCAGCAGGCACCATCCCAGCTCTGCCACAGGCCATGTGCCAATAAAACCCTGGTGCAGACCCATGGCCAAGCCTGATGCAGGCTTAATTGAATGGGAATGAGAGATATTTTATGTCCTTAAAGCACGTTGAGTGCTTGGGAGTTAATTGGTATTTAATTAGCATAAATTAAGCTCTTTAATAATACTCAGGGAAAAACAACACAGGGCTACAGATGCTTTATTAAAAGTCATCCTGATGGATTCTAAACCAATGTGCTGAACACAGCCAGGCATGGGCCAGCCCCAGATCCTGACACCCTCACCTGTGCCCAGGGACCCCAAGCAGAAGTTGGAGGACATTGGCACCCACATAGGACAAGGGTGAGGAAGGCAAAAGGTCCCAGTAGAGGTGGATGCAAGATGGAGCTGGAGTGCAGGACAGAGGCAGGGTGCAGGACGGAGCTGGGGTGGACGACAGAGACAGGATGGAGCTGTGGTGCAGGATGGAGTCAGGGTGGAGGAAGGAGCTGGGGTGCAGAATGGAGTCAGGGTGGAGGAAGGAGCTGAGGTGCAGAATGGAGTCAGGGTGGAGGATGGAGCTGGGGTGCAGAATGGAGTCAGGGTGGAGGATGGAGCTGGGGTGCAGAATGGAGTCAGGGTGGAGGATGGAGCTGGGGTGCAGAATGGAGTCAGGGTGGAGGATGGAGCTGGGGTGCAGAATGGAGTCGGGGTGCAGGAAGGAGCTGCGATGCAGAATGGAGTCAGGTTACAGGAAGGAGCTGGGGTGCAGAATGGAGCTGGGGTGCAGGATGGAGCTGGGGTGCAGGATGGAGCTGGGGTGCAGGATGGAGCCGGGGTGCAGAAGGCAGCTGGCGTGCAGGAGGAAGCCAGCCCCAGGCAGAGGCAGCCACAGCCATGGGCTTGCTTCCTGCGGTGGCACAGGGCTGTGGCTCCTCTGGAAAGGGGAAGGTGGGGACCTGTCGCCCCCAGCACACCTCAGCTGCCTTCTGCCCCACTTCTGCACCCCAGGTAGGGGCTGGAGTCCCCAGCACGGCTCCTCACATCCCCCCAGCTCCCACATCCCCACAGTGTCCCGCTGAGGAGGAGCTCCCCGTTCGGTTTGGGAGGTTTTTTTGGTGGCGTTGCCATGCCAACCATCCCGGTGTCATCTTCATGCTATTTGTCTCCTTCTGTGGGCTGCGGCATTTTCCTTCCTGAACGAGCAGCTGCCTGTGCCCAGTTCAGCCAGGCCCTGCTGCCCACCGCGGGTACCACATCCCCAGCCCCGGCAGCTGCCGCGGGGAGGGACAAAGCCAAACAGGCGGAGCCTGAGCCAGGGATGCTTCGGAGCTGCCATCCCCTGCTTCGGCACCTCCACGGCCTTGGCCCCTTCCAAAACAGAACCCTTCTGTGTGCCTGCATCTGCGGGTCACCTCCCGGGCTGGGCAAACAGAAAGCGAGCTGAAAATAGAGAGGTGACATTGCACAGGGCTCCGCCAGCCCCACGGGGACGGCAGCCGGCTGGGAATGTCCTTCCTGCTCCAACAGAGGTGGAGCAGCCTGCGGGAGGAGGGAGGAAGCAGCTGCTGTCCCCGGGGGTCCTGCAGACGCTGGTCCCAGCCCTGGGAAGATGCTCTCGCTGCTGCTCCTAGCAGCCTGCCCCCTGCCCGCTTCCATTTCTCACTTCCCTCCAGCCCGATCTCCGGACCGGGGTGCTGAGTGCTGGAGTGGGCAGCCCCAGGTGGGGGGGGCACAGCTGTCCCAGCGCAGCCCCCTCCCCAGGGGCACCTCAGAGCCCGCTGGCAGGGGCTGGGAAAGCAGCAGACG
>VWZI01014191.1:52243-62517 GCA_013396835.1 Psilopogon haemacephalus
AGGGGAAAAGAAAAAGAAAAAAAAAAAAAAAAAAAGAAAGAAGAAGGGGCAATAAAAGCTGATGGGCCAGCCCCAGGAATAGAAAAGCTCTTTATCTCCACCACTCCTTGCTTCAAGGCTTTGGGGGTTTGTTAGTTTGGGGTTTTGTTTTTTTCCCCCTTGCGAATCTTTTTTTTTGTTGCTGCTGTGGCTGTTTGGGGGTTTTCTGCCAAGATTTGGGCACCTGGCTCCCCTCCTGGAGGTGCCTGCAGTGCCAGCACCTGTGCAAAGCTCAGCTCACCTGCTCTGGCACACAGCTTCGACCTGCCTGTGCTGGCAAGAGGTGGCAGGTGCCAAGGACCACAGCACTGTGGGCGTGTGGCATGCACAGAGCCAGCAGTGCCCTGGCAAAGGGCTGGCAGAGCTTTGGGGAGGGGAAAAAGGCAGCCCTGGACAAAGCTCAGCTCTCTGCAGTGAGGCTCAAACCCAAGGGGTACAGACAGCAGAGCCCCTTGGGCAGGCTGCAGCTGAAAGCCCTGAGGGGGGAGCAGGAGGAGTATGGGTGAAGGCTGCACCCCAGGAAAGGCTGTCCAGGGGCACAGTGCTGGCAAAGCAGGAGGCAAAATGAAGCCCTTGGGAGCCAGCCCAGCACTGAGGCTCATAGAATCCTTAAGGCTGGAAGAGACCTCTAAGATCACTGAGTCCAACCAGCAACCCAGCACCACCATGGCCATTAAACCCTGTCCCTCAGTGCCATGGCCACACATGTCCTGAACACCTCCAGGGATGGTGGCTCCACCACCTGCCTGCTCCAATGCCTAGAGCAGTGTCCAGCCTGGGTCAGGTGTGGAGTTCCTCCAAGAGCTGCTAGATGTTGGTACTTTGGGGCATGGCAAACACCTGGGGTTTCATTTCTGCTACATCAGTAATGCCTAAAGGGATTTAAAACAGGACCCCAGCATGGAGAGGTTGGAAGGTGGCTCTGGAGATCATCCAGTCCAGCCCTTCTGCTAAAACAGGGCACCCACAGCAGCTTGCCCAGCATCACAATGCCCAGGGGGGTTGGAAGCTCTCCAGAGGACACTCCACAACCTCTCTGGGCAGCCTTACCCGTGGCCAAAGCTCTTCCAGCAGACCCAAAAGAGCTGCTGAAGTGACAGATTTCTCTGGAGTTACTGGAGGAGCCTGCTGCCAGCACAGCCAGAGCCAGACCCTCTCAGCCTCACCCCCAAGTTCTGCCCAGAGCTCCTGAAGTAGGGGGCTCACATCCCCCTCTTGTTACTCTCAATGCTGATCAATAGCTAAGGGCTGGGGGGCAAGAGGATGGGGACAGACTCTTGTCAGTGGTGCCCAGGGACAGGCCAAGGGGCAATGAGCACAAACTGGAACCCAGGAGGTTCCATCTGAACAGGAGGAGAAAATCCTTTGGTGTGAGGGTGCTGCAGGCCTGGAGCAGGCTGCCCAGAGAGGTTGTGGAGTCTCCTTGTCTGGAGAGCTTCCAGCCCCAGCTGAGCATTGTGCTGCTGGGCAGGCTGCTGTGGGTGCCCCTGTTTGAGCAGAGGGATTGGACTGGATGATCTCCAGGGCTCCCTTCCAACCCTCACCACGCTGGGGTTGCTGTGAGGGTGCCAAGGGATCCAGCAGCACTGTGGGAGCTGGCACTGACCACAGCCTCCCCAGCCCCCAGGGGATCACCACCTTCAGCCCCGGAGCTGCAGCGGACAGGCAGGAGGCTGCAGCCTGGCAGGGGATGGCGATGAGCAGCACAGAGCCATGGGCACGGCAGAGGCAGCCCCGGTGAGGCTGTCCTGGGCTCTGCTCTGCAGGAGCACAGCTGCTGCCCTGCCCTGCCCTGCCCTGCCCTGCCCCGGACAGTCAGCTCGGTGGCATTTCACCTCCTTGAGCAATCTCCTGCAGCCTCCCGTGTTTGTGGTGGCTGATTAAGGATGGGGGCTCCCAGGTTCTCCCCCTCTCTTTTCCCTCTCCTAAGCAAGGCTGGAGATGTTTTACGATGTTTTCGCAAGGCACTGGGGACGGGCAGGAAATTTCCACTTGGCTGCCGCAGGGAAGGCTGCTGCTGGCCACACGGCAGGCAAGGGTCAGGCACTTCTAAGACAGCCTCTGCCAGCTCTCGTTTCCACCCTGAGAGGTGGGCTGAGGCAGGTCCAGAGAAGGGCAATGAAGCTGGGGAAGGGTCTGGAGAACAGGGCTGGGGAGCAGCTGAGGGACCTGGCATTGTTCAGCCTGGAGAAGAGGAGGGCTGAGGGGAGACCTCATTGCTCTCTGCAGCTCCCTGGCAGGAGGCTGCAGTGAGGTGGAGCTGGGGCTCTGCTCCCTGGCCTCAGGTGAAAAGAGAGGAACTGGCCTGAAATTGTCCAGGGCAGGCTTAGGTTGGAGATGAGGAAAATTTTCTTTGCTGCAAGAGTGGTCAGAGACTGGAAGAGGCTGCCCAGGGAGGTTGTGGAGTCTCCTTGTCTGGAGAGCTTCCAGCCCCAGCTGGGCATTGTGACCCTGGGCAGGCTGCTGTGCTTGAGCAGGAGGGCTTGGGCTGGGTGGTTTCTAGAGGTCCCTTCCATCCCCACCGTGCTGGAGCAGTGTGGGTACATTTTGTAGCCCAGGTTGCCAGCCACACATCTACAGAAGCTATGCAGGAGGTATTTTGGTGCTGCCCCAAGACCCAGTACCCATGGTCAGCTCTTTCAGAGGGCCATAAAGAAGGCCAAGGCAACTCCATTGACACTGCCTTATCTTTAGAGTGTTTGCCCTGGGCACTGACAGCCTTGGTGATTACCCCAGGGGACTGAAGGAGAAGCTGCAGAATGCTTTGCAGCTCCTAGCAGTGACACAGGTTAGGTGACCTCTGCCCATTTACGGACCCCACAATTGCATCAGAGGCTTCCTCCCAACTGCTACTGGAAGGCTGGAGAGCAGATGGAAATTTCCAAGGGTTCTTCAGGCAGGCTTAAGCCTTGCCTGTTGGTGAACAGGGACAGATCTGGGTCAGCTCTGCACAGAGCTGGGTCTTGGGAAGGGAAAAGCAGCAGTGGGCTAGAGCCACACTCAGCCTTCAATGCTGCCATTTCATATTCAAACCCAGCAAGAGGAGAGGGCTGCTGCTGCTGCTGCTGCTGCTGCTGCTTCCACACAGCACACACACCTGGGCTCCTGTCCTGCACTCACCTGACACTTGGCTCCTCACAGGAGTCCTGTAAGGCCAACCTCTGAAATGTTCCACCCTCCATAACCATGTTCCATGGAAGCATTTGGCTTGGAAAAGCTCCTCAAGATCACTCACTCCAACCACTCCCTAACTCTGGTGGCCCTCAGCACCACAGCTCTGCCCCTTTGGACCAACCCCAGAGATGGGGATCCAACCACACTCCCTAGGCAGCCTGGGCCAGCGTTTGAGAACCCTTGCAGTGAAGAAACTTCTTCTAACATCCAACCTAAACCTCCCCTGGTGCAACCTGAGGCCACTTCCCCCTGCAAGTGCCCCTCCTTTCCCCGTGCCCTGCAGCACAGAGACCTGACTAACCTTGTAAGCACCGAGTGAGGACCTGGAGACTGCAGAGGAGCTGGGAGCACCCCGTGCTGAGCTGACAGCTGCCTGTCACTGCCTCCCCAGAGCTGGATAATCCCTGCAAGGAACTCAATTTAATTCTCCAGGAGGAGGCTTCTCTTACCCACCTCTTAAGATGCTCAAGACGTGTGGAACACAGGCACTGCAAGCTGTCATCCCCTGAGGGGTGGCTGAAGCTTGGACAGAGTGAGGAGCAGCCCCCAGGACTCAGCACGGAGCAGATATGAGGATTTTCTTGTACCTGTCAGGAACAATTGGTGACAGACACCTCAAAGGCTCCAGCTCCCTGGGTTTGCCATGACAACTGTGCTCAGCATCCTGCTCCAGCAACAGCTTCACAGCCACTGGCACTGAGAGAGCAAAGCAGCACCCAGGGTGGCAGCTCTGACCAGATGCAGCTCCTCTGGCTGCCCCTCTCTGCTCCCCACATTCCCTGGCACAATCATTGTTTGGCTCAGAGAGGCCCTCCAAGATCATCCAACCCAGCACCACCATGGCCACTAAACCCTGTCCCCAAGTGCCGTGGCCACAGGTCTCTTGAAGCCCTCCAGGGATGGGGACTCCACCACTTCCCTGGGCAGCCTGTGCCAATCCCTGCCCACTGCTGCACCAAAGGAATTGTTCCTCCTGTCTAACCTAAACCTCTGCAGCTTTTCAGGTGCTCCACAGCCCAATAGCAGCAGAGGGAGGAAGAACATCAGAGGCTCTTCACCACAGGAGGCTTGCAGGAGAACTTTCCCTGGTGATGACACCAAGCCTCCTGCTGCTGCCACATTCAGAGACACAGAAAGTAGATGCAGCAGGAAAGAGGACACTGGTATGAGGACTTTCAGGAGCTGCCAGCAGGGCAGGAGGTTGCAGAGGGGCACCACAGCTGCTGCCTGGGCCAAAGCAGGAGGCTTTTGCCTTGTGGCTCACCCAGGATTAAAGGATTTTTAGGGTTTTTTTCCCCTTTTAAACCAACCAGAGATGGTTTTGTTGTGCTGTCAGTCCCAGGCAGCCAGGCAAGGCTGGGCTGGGAGCAGAGGAGAGGCAGAGCTTCACCACGCAGCCCAGGGCAGGTTCTGCTGAGACAGTCACACCAAGCACATCAAGAAGCAGAAGGCAAAGGCCACTTCTGCTGGCCAGGAGCTATTTCTCAGCCTTTCCCAGCCGAGCAGAGCTGTTTCAGCTGCAGCAGGCACCCTTCCAACCCAAACAGTGCCTGCAGAGGTGCCAGATGTGTTTGCTTTTGTTAACCGTGGGAGCTGAGCTGCCCAAGGTGTCACCCATGCCTTTGATCCCCTCCACCCCTCGAGCACAAGGGGACCTACTTATCTTCACCAGTGCTGGGAGCTGAGCTGCAAGAGTCTTGAAGAGCTCTTGCAGGACTGAGTCCACTCCTCCCAGCTGGATGCTGGCAGCTGAAGAGCTGCAGATGGGAAGCAGCCACCTAGAGGAAGAGGACAGGGCAGGGCAGGCAGAATCCCAGGCTGGGTTGGGTTGGAAGGGACCTTCAAAGCTCATCCAGTCCAAGCTCCCTGCAGTCAAGCAGGGACATCTGCAACTGGAGCAGGTTGCTCACAGCAATGTGTCCAGACATGGGGCACCTCCATGGGCAGCCTGCAAGAGGCTCTCACCACCCTCCCAGGGAAGAATTTGTTCCTTGCATCTGACCTAAATCCGCCCTTGTTGGGGCTGACTCCACCACCCCTTGTCCTGTCACTACATTTCCTTGCAGAAAGTCCTTTCCCAGCCTCCTTGTAGCCCTTCCTTAGGTTGTGGCAGGCTGCTGGAAGGTCTTCCCAAGTCTCTCCCTCACGCCTCTCATCCCCCCCTGTACCAGCTCTGCTCCTCTACCACATTCTTTTCAGATGAACGCATTATAAAGGGATCTAAAATAGAAACTGATGAGCAGAAATTCCACCAAGATCTGCCTCACGCTAGCAGACATCATTTCCAAGCACAGGGAGGATTAAACTGTGACAAAGAAGATGATATAAAAAGCCTGACTGGCAGAGCAGAGGACCAGCACAGGCCCACCCCCTGCAGCGAGATGCTTTCAGAGCCCCTTCAGATGAAAAATGCAACAGCTCATTGATTGCATCTTGGATGCTTGACCAGTTCCAAGAGGAGAGATTTGCTTGTTGCAGAACAAGGCAGGACCTCAGCT
The DNA here is from genome assembly GCA_013396835.1 of Psilopogon haemacephalus. Lineage (NCBI taxonomy): Eukaryota > Metazoa > Chordata > Aves > Piciformes > Megalaimidae > Psilopogon > Psilopogon haemacephalus. Next base: position 57,955 of record VWZI01014191.1, read on the forward strand.
GGGCTCCCAGGGACATGCTCTTCAGGGGGGGTCTTGCCAAAATGAAGTGGCTGGTAGAGGTGGGGCTGTTGTGCTGCTGGCTTTGCTCGGAGATGCTCAGCAGGGCTGCCAGAGAGGAGCCTTGAGTCACTGCACCAGGGGCTCCTGCAGCCCAGAAGGGGTTTGTTGAGGGCTTTTGGGGGGGGGTTTGTAATCTCTGATGCTCACTAACAGAGCTGTGAACCGTCAGGAAACCTGCCTGAGGTAGCTCTCAGCAGCTCTGTGACCCTGCTCATTGTCTCCTCTCTCCCATCTTCACACCACAGCACCTTTGACTCAGCTCTTTCACAGCCTCTGGGCAGCTTAAGTCCAAAGAAGGTGCCTGAGGGTGGACACAGCAGGCAGCACAGGCAATGCTAACATCAGCAGGTCAGATCAGAGGTGTTTATAGGCAGAGATCAAGGAGCAGAACATCAAAGAGCACTGCAGGTGGAACCAGATCCGATGTTAAAGTCCTACCAGGGAGTCTCCAGTACTGAGAATTTAGTCACCCATTAATAAGTTCTTACTCCATAAACCCTGGGGGTTAAAACTGCATCCATGTGAACAGACAAGTGAGGAGGACCTGGGCACTGGAATGACAATCCTGAGAGCTCAGAGATCCAAGGCCAGCCAGGGGTGTGATGAGACTGGGGGGTGAGATCCAGCTGGGTCCCCACCACTCTTAGTTCCAACAGACTCCTCCAGAGGGATGTGGATTGAAGGTGGCTTGCTTGCTTGCTTGCTTGCTTCCAGAGGATGGGAGCACCTCTGCAACAGGGCTCATGCAGACTGTGAGGACAGGGCAGGGAGAAACCTGCTCCCAACCCCCACCAGCTCTCCTGATTAAAAAACCCACCCAGAGCCCACCCTGAAGCAAAAGCAATCTCACACACAGGCCCAGCTGCTACAGCAGCTCCTCGGTCTGCCACCTCCCCCCGGGGCCTCAGGGACTCTGAAGGCAGAAGTAGTAAAACATTTCATGGAGTCATCTAGGCTGGAAAAGACCAACAGGTCCAACCATTAACCCAACACTACCAAGCCTGCTGCTAAGGCCATGGCCCTCAGCACCACATCTCCACCTCCTTTCAATCCCTCCAGGGATGGGGACTGTCCTGAGAATCACAGAAATCAGCCAGGCTGGAAGAGACCTCCAAGCCCAACCTATCCCCCAGCCCCAGCCAATCAACCAGACCATGGCCTAAGTGCCCCATCCAGGCTTTGCTTCAACACCTCCAGGGATGGGGACTCCACCACCTCCCCAAGCAGCCCATTCCAATGCCAATCACTTTCTCTGCCAACAACTTCCTCCTAACATCCAGCCTGAACTGCCCTGGCACAGCTTGAGCCTGTGTCCTCTCCTTCTGTCCCTGGGTGCCTGGCAGCAGAGCCCAACCCCAGCTGGCCACAACCTCCCTTCAGGGAGCTGCAGAGAGCAATGAGCTCTGCCCTCAGCCTCCTCTTCTGCAGGCTGCACACCCCCAGCTCTCTCAGCCTCTCCTCTTGGGGCTGTGCTCCAGGCCCCTCCCCAGGCTTGCTGCCCTTCTCTGGACACCTTCCAGCACCTCAACATCTCTCTTGAGCTGGGCAGCCCAGAACTGGAGCCAGGACTCCAGATGTGGCCTCTCCAGAGCAAAGAGAACCTCCTTGGCTCTGCTGGCCACACTCCTCCTGATGCACCCCAGGATGCCATTGGCCCTCTTGGCCACAAGGACACGATGCTGGCTCATGGGCATCCTGTTGTCCACCAGGGCTCCCAGGTCCTTTCCCCTAGAGCTGCTGTTAATAGAAGTGGGGCCCAGAGCAGCCCAAGCATCTCAAACGTGCAGGCACCAGCATACCACTGATGTTCTTATCTAGGAAGCAAAGGTTGGAAGTTCCTTCCACACACAGCCCAGCCCTCCCCGTTGGGGGCAGAGGATTTCTGTGGACACTCTGCAAAGACCCAGCAGAGAGTTAACCAAATCCTGCATTTCTGTGCCCAGGGTAGCAAATTAGCTTGACAGAAACTTAACTGTGGGTGGCTTGTGGCCACCAGTGACTAAACTCAGTGATGGAGAGGCAGGCAGGCAACGGAAGGTCATTTCTTTTTATTGCTTCTGTTCCTCTGAAGTGATGACTGAAATCACTTCTAAGAATTGTTTTGCTTTGTTCTGGTATCTCAGTAAACTCCTTCCCTCCATCTCCAGCCCTAGCCCCTGTTAACCATTCCTAAAGCCAAGTGCTCTCACAGCACAGCAAGTCAGACCGGAGGGAAATGATTGCTTATCACAGAATGGGTTGGGCTGGAAGGGACTTCCAAAGGGCATCAGCCCAACCCCTGCAGCCAGCAGGGACATCCTGCACTAGAGCAGGTTGCTCACAGCCTTCTCCAGCCTCACCTTGAAGATCTCCAGAGATGGGGCCACAATTCCCTCCCTGGGCAGCCTGTTGCAGTGTTCCAGCACCCTCATGGTGCACAGCTTGTTCCTCACATCCAATCTAAATCTGCTCTGCTCTCATTTCAAACCATTGTCCCTTGTCTTGGCCCTGCAGGCCTTTGCACACAATCCCTCTGCAGCCTTCTTGGGGCCCCCTTCAGTTCTGAGGTCTGCCTGGAGTCTTCTCCTTTCCAGGCTGAACAACCCCAGCTGCTTCAGCCTGTCCCCACAGCAGAGGTTCTCCAGCTCTCTGATCATCTTTGTGCTCTCCTCTGGACCTATCCCATCAGGTCCATTTCCTTCCTGTGTTGAGTGCTTCAAAGCTGGATGCAGCACTGTAGGTGAGGTCTCAGCAGAGCAGAGGGGCAGAATGACCTCTCTCCATGGGCCTTCTGGGTTGCAAGCTTGTAACTGCTGCAAAAAAAAAAATCTCCCCAAGAAGGAAATCAAAAGGTGGTCACTTTATAAAGCAAGCTCTGAAGAGGTCATTCCCAATGAGTGAGACACAGGCCAGCCATAAATACTAATAAACATTTATTATTTTTTTCTGATAGGAAGGTTGCAAGATTCAATTCCAAACACCAGGGCAAGGACTTCCATTGGGGTTTTGTTTCTTTTAAGGGGAAAGAAAGAAAAAAAAAAGAGAAACTGGTGTAAAGCTCCTACAAGAAGCAGTGCAAATTGAGGTTAATTTTTCTCTTACCTTCAGCATCCCAGTGCTGAGCTGCCAAGCTAAGCCCTCCCCAGTTCAATGAAGTCCACTTAAACATCCTCCAGTTCCTTTTACCTGACTCAGCCTTGCTCCTCCTCCTCCTTTCACCCTCCCCCAACAAGGACACAGCTGGCAGAGTGGCAGCCTGGTACCAACAGCAAAGCCTGGAGAAAGCCGAGGTGGTGACACTGGACAGAAATGAAACCTGACCTGGGGATGAACAGAGTTTAACCTTCACAATCAGCTGTGCACGGTGCAGGGACACCCCAGCAGTGCAGCTCCCCCACCCCCAGCAGTGCAGCTCCCCAGCTCCCTGCCACAAAGACATTTTACACATCCACAAGGAGACAAACAGAGGGAAATCAGACAAGCCAAGAACACTTTACTCTTAGTTTTAAACTAAGGCAGGCAAGCTTCTGACCAGGGGTCACTGACACCTCAGCCCAGTCCATCACTGCATATCTGGGCAACTGCCTCGTGCCAGCTGTTCACAATGGGCAAAAGAAGGGTCACTGAAACACCAAAAGCCACCAGGGGAGTGGAGATCAGCAGCATCCCATCGTGTTCCGAGCCGGCACTGCTCGCCCAGCTGCACAGGCTGAGGTTGGCACATGCAAAGTTCCATCACTGTGATCCTGGCTCAAGCAGAAGGCTTCTGGGCCCAGGCCTTCACCTCCAGCACACTCATCAGAACGTGATGCTTGCAAGACCTGTTTGAGAGGGAAAAGGCAAAGGGAAGAGAAATAAAAAGTGTTCATTCTGCTACCACCTGCACCCCACCGCTGCTAGGACAGAAGGTGGCTTTGAGAGCTCTTTCTTGTTCGAACTCAAATGTAAAGGAGCTTGTGAGAGGAAAAGGGGAAAGAGGTTGATCTTCTCTTAACCTTTTGTTTGACTGTGATCAGCAGTTCACAGAATCACAGAATGCAAGGGGGTGGAAGGGACTGCTGGAGATCAGAGGAGGCCAAGCCCCCCTGCCACAGCAGGCCACACAGAACACACCCAGGAGGGTTTTGAAAGTCTCCAGAGAATGAATTCTTTTAAATAAGCCAATCTGGAGGAGAGCTGAAGTTATTCCTGGCAGAAGGAACAGCACAGAGCCTGCTGCTGCTGCACCTAAAGGTCTGCCTCTGAAATGACAAAGAGAAGGCTGTGGAGAACACCAATAATGAGGGCAGCAAATGCACACGGGATAGAGAAAACTGCTTTAGATGAAGGCACAGCTCTACACAGGCACTTGATTATCTCCTCTGAGGTTTGTTTCACTTCTAAGAGATGCTGCATAGCTCAGCCTCAGTACCCAAATTGTCCCAAATGCTTCTCTGGTCACAGCAAAGAACAGCTATGGAGACCCCAGGAACAGCAGCTGCTGCCAACAGGGGCACACTTGGGCCTTAGCTCCTCTAGAAATCA
>VWZI01014194.1:3258-58849 GCA_013396835.1 Psilopogon haemacephalus
CCGTATCCAGCGGGTCACGGCAGCCGGACCCCTCCTGCCGCGGGCCCCGCCGCTGCTCGCCGGCCCGGGCGGCTCCGAGCTCCTGGGCCTGACCGAGCGGGCACGGCCGCCCGCGGGCCAGGAGGAAGAGGAGGCCGAGGTGGGGTGGCAGGAGAAGCTTTTCAGCCAGGTGGGTGTGAGGGGAGCGGGTAGGGGCAGAGAGGCTTGGGGGAGATTGTCCTCGTTGTGCTGCCCGGAGCCCTGTGGGGTGTCCTGCTCCGGGTGGGCTGCTCTGTGCCCCAGCCCCTCCNTGCTGCTGGCTGCTGCTGCCTGCCGCATGCCCAAGCAGTGCTGGAGCTGCTCTGGTTGTTTCCTGAGAATCACAGAATCGTTTTGGTTGAAGGGGATAACTGTTTTAAGTCCCAAGCATAAACAGAGCACTGCCAGGTCACCACTAAACCCTGTCCCTCCGCACCACATCTCTGCGGCTTTTAAACCCCTCCAGGGATGAGGACTCCAGGGGAGCCTGTCAGGGTTTCACAGCCCTTTTGAGGAAGACTTTTTTTTTTCCTAATCTCCAACCTAAACCTTGCCTGCTGCAACTTGAGGCCGTTCCCTCTTGCCCTATTATTTGTTACTAGGGACAATAGACTAACCTGACGTCACTCCAGCCTCCTTTCAGGTAGCTTAGAGAGCCAAAGTCTCCCCTGAACCTCCTTTTCTCCAGGCTAAACAAACTCAGTTCCCTCAGGAGACCTGTTCAGACCTTTCATCAGCTTCATCGCACTTCTCTGGGGATGCTCCAGCTCCTCAAAGTCCTTGTGAGGGCCTCAAAACCACACCTGGTGTCCAAGTTGTGACCAGTACAGGGGGGATGAGCACTTCTCTAGTCCTAGCCACACTATTGCTGATCCAGGCCAGGATGCTCTTGGCCTTCTTGGCCACCTGGTCACAATATTCAGCTAAACTGAGAGTTCCCAATGGACCTCCTCTGTCTCTGCGGTGGCTTTGGAAATCTCAGCTGACAGTGTTAGTGGGCCTGCCAGTGCTGGTGAATGGCTTTTGTGCTTTCCCTCCAGTTTGAGGTGGATCTGTACCAGAATGCATCAGCCTGCCAGACTCCCCTGGACAGGCAGTACCATGAGGACATTCTCAAACTGGAGAAGGCAGGAGGTCGGAAGAACTGTCGCATCTTCACCTACACCGATCATGACCGATTCACCAACCTGGAGGAGGTACCAGCTCTGTCTTACACACCCAGCAGTGTCTGTCAGGACCAGCAAGCCTGCTGCAGAAGGAACATTTGTCAGTTCCTGAGCATGCAGAAGCAAGATAGATACCCTGGATGAAGGGGAGTGTGCAGCTTCTCGCAAAGCAGCTTCATGCAGCACCCCAGAGCTGGGATGAGGTTTGCAAAGGCTGAGTGGGGCAGCTTGGAGGGACTTGGCTCTGCAGCATTGCTTTGTAGGTGGCCTCCAGTCTTTCAGCAGTTTGCCCCTGTGTGTGGGTGCATATGTACCTGTTCTCTTCCCCAGGAGTGGAGCTGTGTCATAGTATAGTTACTAAGGGGCTTAGTATAGTTACTAAGATAAGAGCAGCTTGTCTTAGTATAGTTGATCCAGTTCCTGTCTGTTTCTCTCCTCCAGCACTGCCAGAAGGTAACTGACTCAGATCATGAGGTGCCATCATACCTGGCAGAGAGGATGGCCAATGTGAGGAGGAGAAGACAAGACCGTAAGCCAGTGTGAGTGCCACTTGGGTCTCAGAGCTGCTGGTGCCCCAGCTGCAAGGCAGCTCTGGTCTGTGGAAGTTGGTGACTTGAGCTGTGTCACTCTTGGAACTTGGCAGTTTGACTCCTCACTTCAAGGAGCTCATTGCTGCCTGTGCTGGGCTGCTAAGGTCAGCTCTGACTTGTGCTGCTCTGTTGTTGGCAGAGACAGCAGCTCTCTGAAGTCAAAAATCATCACCTGGGAACCCTCGGAAGAATTCATAAAAAACAACCATGTGATCAACACTCCTGTCCAGACCATGTACATCATGGGGGACTTGGGGCCTTATGGGAAGTAAGTAGAATCCTGAAGTGGTCTTAGTTTCCCTCCTTACTCAGAACTCCTGTGTATTTCATTAGTTGAGGGTAGGCTCAGTAACTTGGGCTGCTGTTTCTGTCCCTTTCCTCAGCTGGGAGGTAACTGTGTCCCTCCAAGGCTTCTGAAACTATTGTAGGGAAGTGTGGGTGTGTCTGTTCCCTTCTGTACCCCCAGGTACCTTTACCAGCTGTGCTGTGTGGGAGCAAGAGGCTGTCTGTGTTCTATATTTAGGCTGTTTCTCGGTGTCTCCCATTAGGCTTGGTCACAGGGAGTATGAGCACGTTCTTTGCACCATCAAGGTGGACAGCAATGGGGTGATCACAGTGAAGCCTGACTTCACTGGCTCCAAAGGACCCTACCGGTGAGTGGGACAGGGCTGCCACCTCTTGTGGCACTGGTGCAGAGTGCTGGAGTGGTTTGTTGGGCTTAAGTGCGCTTAAAACTTGGGAGGGGGGGGATACTTTTTTGAGTTTTATTCCAGAGATTTCTAAGACAAGAGCATTGTGTGCTTGTGCTTGGTCTCATTGCATGTGTGATGTGTGGGGCTTTGGTGCCAGACCCTAGGGACACAGGTTTTGCATATCTGGACACAAGCAAGTCTCCCTTTCTTGAGTCATTAAGCAAGGATATGGCCATTAGTGCCCTTGTGCCAGCAGCACAGGGCTGGTAAGAGAGACACTGCAGTGTCAGCATGGCACAGTGGCTGTTGTTGCTGCCTGTGCCTGTTCTCTGCACTACCAGAGAACAGTGCCCTTGTGCCAGCAGCACAGGGCTGGTAAGAGAGACACTGCAGTGTCAGCATGGCACAGTGGCTGTTGTTGCTGCCTGTGCCTGTTCTCTGCACTTCTTTCATGTGTTTTGGGACTCTGCAGGATTGAGCTGGATGGAGAGAAGCGAGAGGTGTGGAAATACACCATTGAGAATGTGTCTGTCCAGGTGCAGCCAGAGGAGGAGGAGCGTGAGCAGAGGATGTTCAGAGATGTAAGGACTTGCCCACCCCTGCCCGTGTTAACCAGCTGTGATCTGACAGAGGGAGCTCAGCCCCTCCTACAGATGTGACTGTTAAGTGCTGTAGGCACCTGAAGGTGACAGAATGAATGTCACTGGCAATGAGTCTCATCATGCCCACACTGGTGAGAACTCCACCACTCCCTGACCATTCCTGACTCTAGGCAGAGGCCTTCTCTGAGCCTCTGACTGCAGTGTTCTGTGTTGTGAGAGCTCATGCAAGAAACCACCTACACTTGTGCCTTTTTCATGTCACCTGCCAGTGATTCCTCTGCACTTTTGAGCAGCAGGCAGACCCTTTCCTTGCTGCCTGTGTAGTTGTGGGATGATTTCTTGCTACCTATAAGGTCCCAGGATATTTGGATCTTGGTTTCCATCTCCAGATCTTTCTGAACTGCCTTCCTGGCTGTGGCAGTTGATAAAGCTACTGAATATTTTAGCTTTTCCATTTGTACTTTCCCTTATTGTTTTAGTGGTCAATAAGGAAATCATGATTTCACTACACTGATTCTTCCAGCTGTTGATTTCATGGCAATAATTTATGCCTGTGTGGGGTTTTTTTGCCCTATCATTTAAGATCTGATTCTGCAGAGCTCTTTTTTTCCCTTAGGTGGCCTTTGATGAGGTCTTCTCTGAAGCTGCATATGGAGCCTTAGCAGTTGTACATCTCAGAATCTTATAGTCTCTATATCTGCTACACCAATTTTAAACCCCCTGGGTGCTAAGCCTGCCAACAGTTTTAAGTTATATCCATTTCAGCTGCAATTACATTGCAGTGAGGACAAACCATAATGTCATCCAAAAGGCACTTTTCCTAATCCCCTTGTTCTGTGTTTTCAGCTCTATGGTCGGCACAAGGAGTACCTCAGTGGTCTTGTAGGCTCTGAGTTTGAAATGGTGAGTTCCAGAAGCACTCAGTAGTGGTCCTGTAGGTTCAGAGTTTGAAATGGTGAGTTCCAGAAGCACTGAGCAGTGGTCCTGTAGGCTCAGAGTTTGAAATGGTGAGTTCCAGAAGGACTGAGCAGTGGTCCTGTAGGCTCAGAGTTTGAAATGGTGAGTTCCAGAAGAACTGAGCAGTGGTCCTGTAGGCTCTGAGTTAGAAATGGTGAGTTCCAGAAGCACTCAGCAGTGGTCTTGTAGGCTCTGAGTTAGAAATGGTGAGTTCCAGAAGCACACAGCAGTGGTCCTCTAGGCTCTGAGTTTGAAATGGTGAGTTCCAGAAGCACACAGCAAGGACCTGAAGCCCTCCTGCCTTTGCAGACTGCTGACCTGCTGGGCGTGACTGCTGCTTGTCCACTGTCTCCAAAGACTCTTTCATTCTGGGGGTGTCTTGGCAGCTTTTACCTTGTGGCTTCCACAGATAGGGAAGCCCCTCAAAAGGGGCAGGTGGCAACGGGTGTGGGGACCTGCAGAGGTCTGTCCTGCATCTGTCAGACCAGCAGCAGCACACGCTGAAAGCTGCAGTCTGTGAGCCTTCACACATGATCTGAAGGCCTTTGTAGCACTTGGAGAAGAGGATTTGTATCTTTTGTGATGGTGATTGCTGTAACTTCTGAGTGTCTCACGCACATGGATGTGTCATAAACAGCTTCTCCCACCCCCACACTCAGGTGCAGTTTCCCTGCTAACAGGTAGTGACAGGACTAGGGGGAATGGAGCAAAGCTGGAGGTGGAGGGATTCAGATTGGATGTGAGGAGGAAGTTCTTCAGCATGAGAGTGGTGAGAGCCTAGAATGGGTTGCCCGGGGGGTGGTTGGGGCCACATCCCTGGAGGTGTTTGCAGCCAGGCTGGCAGAGGCTGTGGGCAGCCTGATCTAGGGTAGGGTGTCCCTGGGCATGGCAGGGGGGTTGGAACTGCCTGATCCTTGTGCTCCCTTCCAACCCTGACTGATTCTATGATTCTCAGTGAGTCGCTCAAACTGCAATGTTTTGTGCTCAAATCTTGTTTGCCGAAGTGTGAAAGTTGTTGCACTTTCTTGTACCTGGGTGGAGTGTCTCAGCTCATCCTGTGCTTCTGCCTGCTCCCCCCACCTTGGGCAAATGCAGGAACAGTACAGGAGAAACAGGGCTCTGATTTCTGCAAGTCACTTCTCACTGTCATTTTTATTGTGATACAGCAATTTTGTATCATTCTGGAAGCCTGTAAGGAAGTGATTTACAGGATAATAAACTCCTGCAGTCTAGCAGTTTGGTCTCTCTAAAGAGCCTCTCTCCAGAAGGGACTGTTCGCTTCTGGAAGGTGCTATGAGAAGTTGTGACTCCTACCTGGCCAGCAGAGTGAGTCATTGATGTACAAACCTGTTTGAGAGCCTGTTGGGAGGGGACTGTATGAGGTTCCAGCAGTGACCATTGAGCTCTTTACCTCATTATCTGCTCTTTCTTACAGACCCTGCCTGGCACTCTGCGGCTCTTTGTCAATGGAGAAATTGGTGAGTCCTTGTTATAAACAGCAACTAACAGGGGCAAATATGGGACTAAGAAGGGTCCAGGGATTCCTGGGTCATAGGCTGGTCCAGAGTAGGTGATTCCCTCCCTCGAATCCTTCTTGCTTCTCCTGTTTTTGTGAATTAACTCTTTCAGTGGCACTTAGGTTGGAGTTTGCAGGTCTGCAGCTGTTGTAGGAAGACCTACAGATCTGTGGAAAAAAAAAAAAAGGAGAGCAGACTGGAAAGTTAAGAGAGACTAAAGCAAAGAAAGCAATTAGATGTGTGACCTACCTAATCTGATTAGTGGTGTGGGAACAGGGCTAGACTACAGAAGGGATCTTGACTGAGGGTCATGTTCTGTTACTTTGAAGAGCCAGGCTTTTCCTAGCTTCCAGCAGTAAAGGATTGTCGCTGAGGTTGTTGGTGCTGGCTCTCTCAAAAGTCCCCAGTGAGCACTGGAGAAGTTTGAGTGGAAGCAAACAGTAGAACTCATCCTTTCTTCTACTCAGTTTCAGCTCAAGGCTACGAGTATGACAACCTCTATGTTCATTTCTTCGTGGAGCTGCCTGCCCGTAAGTGTTCTTCATGGTTCCAGCCACCTCCCAAGAGGTTATGGAAAGATGCTTGGGCTGGTCCACCAGATCAGCTCTGCTGAAAGTCAGTAAAATGTGGTTTTTGGGGCTGGGATCTAGTCAGAGGTCTTCAGAGCTAAAACTGCAGACCTTAGCTGTTTGAATTAAACTCAAGCTGGGAGAAAGTAGCATCTCCCCCTCTTGTCTCTTCCAAATGAAAGTGAGACAGAGAGGCCCATTGGCTTCTCAACCAGTGGTGGTGGTGTCCAGCAGTCCACCCAAAGCTCATTCCTCATGCTGCAGAGAACAGCCTGGTCTTCTCAGCATGACCTTGTCTGATTGCAGTGTACTGGTTTAGCTAGACCCCGAAGAGCCCAAAAGCCCAATGAATAGACTTGGTTCTATTTTGGAAGTTAAAAATAAACTTTAACAGTAAATAAGAGGTATGTTAGGTAAGGAGAGGTGCAGAAAATATAGGGAAGGGAAACAAAATACAAAATGTAGGTATGCAACCTAGATAGATGAAAGTGGATGGAATTGGATCCAGGTGGATTGAGCCTGGAAGATGAGAGATGATGATGGTGGATGCAGGATGGTCCCACCACATGTTTTGCTGAAGACAACGTGGCAAAAGCAGGAACAGCAGGAAACAGGATGCAAAGAGCAAGAGGGAGGAACAGGAGCTTCATCTACTCTTTATAGAGAGTCCAGGCTAAAACACTACAGCTGGGGGCAGGTCAGACCACCCCCAGGGAGAGGAGTCAGGACCACCTGGGATCGTGTCCAGCCTTGCCCTCAGGAGGGGGTAACCCTTTAGGTTGCAGTGCTCACCATCATATTCTCATGTTCTGTGCTGGCACTAACATGCTAAATTTTGACTGATGAGGAAGGTTCCCAGCACTGAGCTGCACATCCTGCTGCATCCTTCAGTCCTCTGAAGCAGTGGCTCTGGCTTCCCTCTCTGGTTGTACCCTGATGTTTTGTCCAGAGAGGTTAGCACTTTTGCTTTTCAGTACATTTAGACACAGCTCTGCTTTCCTCTGAGGATGGAATTGGTGCATTTCATTGACAGTTCAGGGTGCTCTGGGGAGCAGCCATTGCCTGGAACGAGACTGTGTAGGACTCCCCTAGGGAAATCCAGTGTGGGTGATGTTATCTGCCAGCCCAGTCATCTGGGACTGCTGTCTCCTTCGAGCTGCTCTGGTTTGTGAGTCATCCCTCTCACCCAAAGCCTTCATCACTCTCCTCATGTTCTCCTCTCCTCCTAGAGTGGTCAAGCCCTGCATTCCAGCAGCTCTCAGGAGTGACACAGACCTGTGCCACCAAGACTGTGGGCTCGGTAAGGACATTTTCAGACCCACAGAGCACTTTGAGGAGGCATCCCTTGAAGTGGAACCTGTGTAACAAGCTCCAGATACATTCAGCAAAAGCCCTGACTTGAGAGCTCCTTTGGGGTTCTCCTCATTCTAGTTTCACTTTGCCATTTTTCAGGGTGCTGCTGTAGCCAGGTAAAACTAGAGCAAATAAAACTGCTTCAGAGCAGTTTCTGGAACCCCGCTTGGTTTTTCTTCCTTCTGGCTGATCAACTGATCACCTCTGCTGTGAGGACAGACTGAAGGAGTTTGGGCTGTTCAGTCTGGAGGAGAGGAGGCTCCCAGATGACCGTATTGTGGCCTTCCAGGATCTGAAGGGGGCCTACAGAAAAACTGGGGAGGGACTTTTAGGCTATCAGGTAGTGACAGGACTAGGGGGAATGGAGGAAAGCTGGAGGTGGGGAGATTCAGATTGAATGTGAAGAGGAAGTTCCTCACCATGGGAGTGGTGAGGCCCTGGAACAGATTGCCCAGGGAGGTGGTGGAAGCCTCATCCCTGGAGGTGTTTGCAGCCAGGCTGGCAGAGGCTGTGGGCAGCCTGATGTAGGGTAGGGTGTCCCTGGGCATGGCAGGGGGGTTGGAACTGCCTGATCCTTGTGGTCCCTTCCAACCCTGACTCATTCTATGATTCTAACTGCCTTTGGAGCCTTGATTTTTTTTTTTTTTTTTTTGTGTTCTCAAATGCTCAGTTAACCAAGTGTTGTCCTGGCCTACCCAGCCCAGGAATGAACACAGTCTCTAAGCTGATTTCTCCAAATCAACCCCACCTCTTACCTGGGAAGTTGAGTCCATTGCTGTCTCCAGCTCTCAATCTCTCAGAAAATTTTAATTTTACCAACTTTTAAGTGCCTTTGGTGTGAGCTGGTTTGCATATTACAAAACAAAAACTTCTCTCAATGCAACGTTTCAGTAAAACCGTTGCTGAGGTATTTTTGCTTGGGTCCATTAAAGATTGTGCTGGTGCAGTAGTTAGGCAGCTGGCTGAACTGTCATTTGAGATGTGTTACAGTTTCCCCTTCTTCATTATTTTTAGCAGCCTGCTCCATCAACCTGGCACTTGGGGAGCGTATGCAAGTCCATCATGCACTGAGGGGTTTGTTAGTGGGATGTGATTGATCTTGGTTGGGCATCATTACATCTTTTCTGCCGTTAGTTCTTTTCTCCCTGCTCTCTGTGCCTCCTGCAGTCTTAGTGATGGAATTCCCTTGGCCAGGAATCTGATCTCTGCCTTGTTCCTTTCCTAGGAGAATGTGGCATATTTCTGCTACCTCTTCACTTTGGAGATGTTTTTCACCCAAGGAGATGAATCAGAAGGTGTGTTTGTTACTCTGCAGTCTTCTGATCACAGCGTAGGTATCTCCAGGCCTGGCATTGTTGTTGTCCCCTCAGGGAGGTGAAAGGACACATTTAAGCAAAGGGAAATGGTGCTCCTTCAGGGAATGTTCACCCATCACCACACAGCCTCTGGGCACATACCTACTGCCCCACCCAGAAATGCAGTATGGATCCAGCCTGTTTTTAAGGCCAAGCTGGATGTGGCTCTGGGCAGCCTGATGTAGTGGAAAGGGTCCCTAACCGTGGCAGGGTGGGTGAAACTAGATGATCATAGAATGGTTTAGCTTGGAAGGGACCCCAAAGCTCAGCCAGTTCCAACTCCCCTGTGCCATAGGCAGGGACACCTCCCTAGAACAGGTTGCTCAAAGCCTCATCCAACCTGGCCTTGAACACCTCCAGGGAGGGGGCAGCCACAATCTCCCTGGGCAACCTATTCCAATATCTCACTACCCTCATTGTGAAGAACTTCCTCCTAACATCCCATCTAAATCCCTCCTCTCCCCCTCGTCCTGTCATTACAAGAACTTGTAACCAGTCCCTCCCCAGCCCTCCTGTAGCCCCCTTCAGATACTGGAAGGCTACTCTAAGGTCACCTCAAAGCCTTCTCTTCTCTAGGCTGAAAAGCCCCAACTCTCTCAGCCCATCCTTATAGCAGAGGTGCTCCAGCCCTTGATCCTTGAGGTCCCTTTCAACCTTGACAATTCTGTGGTCCAATTCCTATGGATGTTGCCTTGCTTCCAGGCCCTGGGCAGCTTTATCCAGGTGCAGAACTGCTTGGCTCTTAGCTTGTCTGTCCCCACACGCCTGCCTTGCTGCTCTGTGCTGCCATTCCTATGTGCTCTGTGTACTGCATGGAGCCCTGGGATGCTGCAGCAGAAGGAGCAGGCAGCTTTTTTTGCACACAGCTGAAACTCTGAGCCTGACATTTCTAGACACACTCAGTGACCTGTATAATCTTGGTGTAGTTTATGTCACTTTGAAACTTCCAGCTCTGTTTTAAGCTGAGTTTCTCTGCTGCCTGTTCCTGCTACTTCACTATGCTGCTGCTGCTGCTTCCTCACCAGCCCCACTGCTCTTTGGATGGCAGTTGCTAGGGACAGCTTTGTGTCATGCCTGGCCACATGGATCCAGTGGATGCAGTGGATTTGAGTATTCAGCCAACAGTAATGAATTTTCAGCCTGGAGTAAACAAGAGAAGTTTGTTTCACAGTGGGGAGGTGGGAGAAGAGTCTGGTCCCAGCTTCCTGACACCCACCTCTTCGATTCACAAAAGGTTGCCTGTTCAGGTGTACCTAAGGAGCCAGTTTGGACTTGCTCTCAAAACAAAGAATTTGCCCATTTTTTTACGATCTTAACCAATAATTCTGTTTTCATCTTCAAATCTGAGGGTTGAGCTGCAGAGGGGAAAATAATCACCCATCCATCTAGGTCAGCCATTGTAGGGGAAATACAAAAAGCACTTCCTCCTGGTGGAGTTGGACATTTAGGTGTTGGGGTCTTTTTTTCCCTCTCTGTGATAGTCTCCCTCACACAGCTGAGATCTGCTTCCCTTCCTTGCAGACAGTCTCCCTCAGTGGCCTGTGCTCTACTTTGAGGTCCTGTCCCTGGATTCCTGGCAGAGGTATCGTGTTGAAGGATATGGTTCTCTGGTGCTGCCAGCATCTCCAGGTAAAACACAACTTGGGCAGCTAAGTTTGGAATGGGTTCAGCTGCTCCTGGGGAGGATTTGCCTTTGCATGCTGAAGGGGCATCAGGGAAAGATTTGAGGGAGCTGGAGTTGTTCAGACTAGAGAAGAGGAGACCTTGCAGCTGCCTTCCCATAGAATCATAAAATCAGTCAGGATTGGAAGGGACCACAAGGATCATCTAGTTCCAACCCCCCTGGCATGGGAGGGACACCCTACCCTAGATCAGGCTGCCCGTAGCCTCATCCAGCCTGGCTGTAAACACCTCCCTGGGCAACCCATTCCAGGCTCTCACCACTCTCGTGCCGAAGAACTTCCTCCTCACATCCAATATGAATCTCCTCACCTCCAGCTTTGCTCCATACCTGAAGGCATCCTAAAGGAAAGGAAAGCTGCAGAGAAACTTTTCATAAGGATGTCTAAGCCGTAGGACAAGGGGGAATGGTCTGAAGCTGAGGGAGAGTAGGATTAGACTGCATCTTAGGAAGAAGGTCTTTGGTGTGAGGGTGATGAGACTCTGGAGTAAGCTGCCCAGGGGGGTTGTGGATGCCTCCTCCTCCCTGGAGGTGTTCAAGGCCAGGTTGGATGAGGCCTTGAGCAGCCAGGTCTAGTTGAGAGGCATCCCCACCCAGGGAGTAGCTGATCTCTAAGGTCCCTTCCAACCTAAGCCATTCTGTGATGCATCTTGCATCCTGCTGCCTTGTTGAGATGCATCCTGTGTTGCTATCCTTGCTCCTTCTGTGCTTCCATCACAAAATCTTGAGTGATGAAGCTCTGGGGTGATGCTACATACCCAGCATCATTGCAACAGCAGTAGCCTTCTCTGTCCCACGTGGAATCTGAAGGTCACAACTATTCTGACACCCATGTGTAGTAAGGAGATGCTCCTCATGAGTACTTCCAGTGCTGGCCACAGCTCTTGCAGGGCTGAGTCACTGGGAAAATCTCATGGAGATACCATGCAGTGGTTCTCTTTCCAGCCCAAGGTGGTTTGGGCCAGCAGGTATCCATCTGCAATGCATCATCCATCTCAGTGACTCTGAATAGGTGGTTGGTCACAGCTGCTAAGCTGTCCTGTTGTCCTGGGTCAGGTCTCCATGTGCTCACCATCTCTACCTGGCGCCCTGTGGAGCTGGGCACAGTCGCTGAGCTGAGGAGGTTCTTCATTGGTGGATCTCCTGAGCTGGAGGACCTAACCTATGTCAGGATACCATCAACCTTCAAGGTAGGCTCAGCTGCAGGGCTCTGCTCTTGCTGGGAGAAGGTAGATTATGCTTTTGGCTTCAGATGTCTGTGGTCAGCCTGGGCTAAATATGAACAAGGATGAGCTGATGGTCCTGTCCCTCTGACTAAAGAAATGTGTCCTCTGTGACCATGAGCAGAGGAATGGGCAAACACTGAGGCAGAGCTCTCTACCTTCTGAGGTGTGTGCAGCCTAGAGAACTGGGTGGGCATGGGTCAAAGCGTTGACTTACCCCTGCCTGTGTTGGCCCTGTCCAGAACTTGTCCACCAGGTCAGCAGTTGTTGACAGCTGTAGACTTCTCCCTGGGTCTTGATAAGGAATTGGGGCTGTAGTGTGCCTGGAACAGTCTCCTGAAGCAAGGAGCTGATGAGTGTGAGGCAGACAGGAATGTCACATTCTTAAGAAAGCTGAAGAGGTGCTTGCTGCTGTCATCAGCATCTTCATCTTAGAAGCTGCCTTGTGTGGGAACAAGCCCTGATGCAGTTGTTGAAACCTTCCTCCAGCACTGCATGATCACCTCATGAGAGTTCCTGCCCTCAGCACAACTTGGATCTATCAGCCCTTCTTTCTGACCTCCCTTTCTGCATGCAGCAGGGAAGGCTGAGGCTGTGCCCACCAGAGTATATGGTCCTGCTGGGGCATGATCATGTTCCTCAGGACCAGCAGCAGGTTGCAGGCTGTGGGTGCTCTGAGTTCCTGACTTGTGCTGTGTGTGCTGGACCAGCAGCAAATTGCAGGCAGTGAGTGCTCTGAGTTCCTGACTTGTTCTGTGCGTGCAGGACCAGCAGCAAATTGCAGGCTGTGGGTGCTCTGAGTTCCTGACTTGTGCTGTCTGTGCTGGACCAGCAGCAAATTGCAGGCTGTGGGTGCTCTGAGTTCCTGACTTGTGCTGTCTGTGCTGGACCAGCAGCAAATTGCAGGCAGTGAGTGCTCTGAGTTCCTGACTTGTTCTGTGTGTGCAGGGAGAGCGTCTGAGCCGCCTTGGTTTTCGCACGGAGGCGACAGGGAGCGTCACTTTCCGCCTGCACTGTCTGCAGCAGTCCAAGTGAGTGCAGCAAGTGAGTACAAGCTCCACCTTGTGCGCTGTGTTTTGGCAGCCCTGACCTCCTGCTGTCTTCCTCTGCAGAGCCTTTCTGGAAACGAGTGCCCTGAGGCAGCGCATGCAGAGTGTACTCGACCGGATTGGAGGCTTCAGCCAGCAGAGCTCTGTCTACAGTGTTTTGGGTAGGGCTTTCCGTGGTGTTCTTCTGGAGAGCCTTTGGCTCACTTTTGCCCCTTTGCTCTTTACAGAGTGGGCAGAGTGTTTCAGGAGGATGCATTACTGTGGGGGTAGTTGCCCTGCCAAGAGCTCTCATGAGTCCATAGAAGAGGTTAAATGTTCTGATGTGAGCTGGAAACTTCAGGAGGCATCAGCTGTCAGCAGATGGGAAGGGTAACAACCTTGAGGGCTGGAACCCCTCTGCTGTGAGGATAGGCTGAGACAGTTGGGGTTGGTCAGCCCTAGGGAGCCACTGGAGCAGCTTTTCACTACTTGTAGAGGCCTGTAAGAAAGATGGGGACAGAACAGGCGCTGCTAGAGGCATGATAGGACAAGGGGTGATGTTTTCAATTTGAAAGAGAGGTTTAGTTACAAAGGAGACTTTTTTTACGTTGAGAAACTCTGGCTCAGCTTGCATAGAGAGCTGATAGATGCCCTATCCCTAGAAACATTCAAGGTCAGGCTGGACAGGCTCAGAGCAACCTGCTCTGGTTGAAGATGTCCCTGCTTACTGCAGGGGGGTTGGACTAGGCGACCTTTAAAGGTCCATTCCAACCTAAGGCATTGTGTGGTTTTGTAACCACTCTGTGAGGGCAAAACCTGGCACTGAGCAGTTTGTGGTGCTGATGCACAGGCTCTGTCTTTATGCACGGAGCAATGGTGGAGCTTAGCAATAGGAAGTGAGCCCCTCTGCTCCAGGAGAGGTGATGCTCGCTGGGCAGACTCATCCCTCCCCTTCCCTGAGGCTGTCGGATGCATTCTGCCTTGCTGTCACCTGCTGTGTTGCAGAGGCCTTCCAGAGGGCACGGCGCCGGATGCAAGAAGCAAGAGAGAGCCTTCCTCAAGACCTCATCAGCACCTCTGCCTCCACTGTGCACCAGTCCCAGGAGCCATGATCAGTCACCTCCACTGCCCGGGGGGGCACTTGGCATCTTCTCTCTGACCCAGGCTCAGCAGGAGTCACAGTGCTGGTGCCTGGAAGCTCACTGCAAGCTCTTGCTTGTTGTTTTCCCTGGAAGGGAGAAGGATTCTGCAGCCCATCCAGACCTTTGCATTTCCACGGGTGCCCGTGGAAGGAGCCCCGTTTGGTTTTTTTCGAGGCATTTTGTTACCAGGCCCTAACAGTACAGCCAATTGTTCACGTTTCTGCTGAGCAGACTCAAATCCTGACTGCGGGGCCTGTGAGCCCTTTAACACCTTTTCAGGAGCTGAATAGTAAATGATTAGGAAGATTTCAGGTCTCCACGACTGAGTGAATTTAGTTTTCTTCTTCAAAGAAGAGGAGGATGCCAAAGGTCGAGGCAGGAATGCTGTTTGAAATTTAATGAACTGAGTAGACAACTTCTTGAGAAGTGCTGCTGCTGATACTTGTAGCTATAGGTCAACCAATATGAAAATGAATCTGCCCACCTGTGCCTTAAGATGGGCTCATTCCTCTAGAGAGAGAAGCTCCCTGCCACTTGTACCTGTGAAAGCAGAGGGAAGGAGTGGCACCAGGCTGAGAAGTGGAGAAAAGGATCACATTCTGCATTCCTTTGTACGTGCCCATAGCGTTTCTGGTTCTGCAGTGATGAGCAGGGAGGATTCTTTGTGGAAGAATCCAACTGAAAACACACATTCCCCTTAATCACAGCAGAGCCCCCAGGGCTGGGGCTGGGTGGTTTGCAGGCAACCAGAGCAGATGATAACATTTGCACAGCAGCTGAACTTTGAACTGCTCAAGCTGTTCATTTGAGCTGTGGTTCCTTGTGCCTGCTCTGACTGCAGTGCACTGCACTGCTTCCTGGGCAGGCCTCTCTCTGCCCATTTTTTACCCAGTTCCTGCTGTTCTTGTCTCAGAATTATTTGTTTGTTGTTTTGTTTTTTTTCCCTGCCTGTTTTCATTCCTGCCTCAGGTTCAGAGGAGCAAGGCTGCCTGCAGACTCACAGTGCTGTGTTGATTTGTTTCCATTTCCTCTGCTCCCAGCGCAAGCTCTACAGGAAGAAAAATCTCAGGTTGAGATGGTGCAGGTCTGAACGTGGCAGTAAAGGCAGAATTCACAGGCAGAGTGAAACAGGAATTTACCTTCCTTTTGCTCTGCACATGATCCCTTTTGCAGGGAACATGAGACTCATAATCTTCTTCCCTGCTGCTTTTTTGTCTTCTTCACTCCCTTCTTGGCGTTTTTATCTTAGAATCATAGAATCAGTCCGGGTTGGAAGGGAGCACAAGGATCAGCCAGTTCCAACCCTCCTGCCATGCCCAGGGACACCCTACCCTAGATCAGGCTGCCCACAGCCTCTGCCAGCCTGGCTGCAAACACCTCCAGGGATGTGGCCCCAAACACCTCCCTGGGCAACCCATTCCAGGCTCTCACCATCTCATGCTGAACAACTTCCTCCTCACATCCAATCTGAATCTCCCCACCTCCAGCTTTGCTCCATTCCCCCTAGTCCTGTCACTACCTGAGAGCCTAAAAAGTCCCTCCCCAGCTTTTCTGTAGGCTCCCTTCAGATCCTGGAAGGCCACAAGAAGGTCACCTGGGAGCCTCCTCTTCTCCAGCCTGCACAGCCCCAACTCTTTCAGTCTGTCCTCACAGCAGAGGTGCTGCAGACCTCTGAGCATCCTCGTGGTCCTTCTCTGGACTCGCTCCAGCCTGTCCACATCCCTCTTGTAATAGGGGCTCCATCTTCTTCCAGCCTTCCCTGAGAAACCCAAACTCTTGGGTTTGTTCCTCTGTGACCTTTGTTGTCTTTCCTAGGTGTGTCTGGCAGTTTGAATGTATTTGGCAGTTCAATTATAAAAGGATTTTTTGCTCACCTTCCTCTGCCTTTTGATGGAAGAGGCTGCCAGCACACATTAGATAGCGCAGCCCGTTCTGCAGAGCAGTGTCCTTGGCCCTGGAGCTCGATGGTGTGACTCGTGCATGAGTCAGGGCTCCATTTGGGCTTTTGATGTGATGGCTGTGAAGGCACAACCCCAGTTCTGGAGAAGAATTGGAAGTGGGGGGGGTGGTTGCTGTCGTGCTCTGTAATGATCCAGTCACATTTCACAGCGACCGACCCCCTCAGTGCCCAGGATGAGAAGCATTCAGTGAGTGCCTAGCACTTGCTGCCTCATTTTTGGTTGCCATAACTCAGCTCCTGTCCCCTGCATGTTTATTGTGGGCTATCTGAGCAATGCTTCATTTCCTTCTGGCTCTCTTCTGTCGGTGCTTATCACCGGTAGCTGAATTGCACATCTCCGAAACCCTTTTCAGGGTTGAGTTACAAGGTTAAGAGAATATTCCCTTTATCAATAAAGTAACAAAACACCTTTTTTTGATTGAGGTGAATGCCAGAAGCAGATCCAGTTTAGAGGGTGAACTCTGGATGAGAGGATCAGGTTCCTGACTCATGCTCGTGGCTCAGCATATTTAGATGGCAGAGTTTCGGTGTATTGAATGTTGAGGTTACACAGAGGTGCAGTAAGGTTTGCACAAGGTTTTGCTGGTTAGAAGCTCAAGAGCAGAGTAAAATCTTACAGCAATTTGAGAGCATTACTTTTTTTTTTTAATCATTATAAACTAAGAATTCTCCCAGAGTACGGCACTGTTAGCAGTGTTTCACCTCTGCACTTGCAGCCTCCTTGTCCTGCCAGAGCAAGAATCAATCCTCTCAGAGCAGGGCACTGTTAGCAGTGTTTCACCTCTGCACTTGCAGCCTCCTTGTCCTGCCAGAGCAAGAATCAATCCTCTCAGAGCAGGGCACTGTTAGCAGTGTTTCACCTCTGCACTTGCAGCCTCCTTGTCCTGCCAGAGCAAAATGGTGCTGGTGGAAGATGTCTCAGAGAAAGCTTTCAGCAAATGTTCTTTGAATATGCCCTTTTGGAAATGAAAGCAGCAAATTTCCATGCCCATCTACGTGTGTGGAAATGCCACATCTGATTAAATCTTTTGATCAAAGCTTGCCATGGTGCAGGCCTTGTGCTCTGAGCTTGCCCAGGAGCTTGGCCAGCTGGCATGGGGGTCGTGCATCACCCAGGTATGCACAGGCCCGTGGGGACAGACAGGAGGGGAGGACACAAGGATCTCCTTGGAGCTATGAGGAGTGTCCCTACACTCTGCACGGGAGGGGTGACTGTAACCCAACAGGACAAGGGGGAGGAAGGGATGGTTGTGGGTGCACAAGAGCATGGGATGGGGAAGCCTTGGCTGGGAGCTGATGATGGAGGGAGGCTGGAGGACTGGAGGAGCCTGCAGCAGGCACGGGCTAGGCAGTGCTGTGGAGTTTTGCTGTGGCCAGAGTGGGTCTAGCAGACCCGAAGGTGTATGTGTGGCCAGCAGCCCCCCAGCTCTTGCTACACCAGCTGCAGCCAGTAGCTGGTTTCTCCTGAGCTTTGTCTGCTTCTTCCTTCAGGGCAGACTGAAGCTGTGATGGTTTTTTGAATGCCAGCTGAACTTCCAGCTGAATGGGCATCTGTCTGAGGCTGAATCCTGCAGCCTTACCAGTGAAGTGGTCTGCCGGGGAGGGGGCAGGAGCCAGCTGAAAGTCCCCAGGGGCCTTCCTGGGCAGTCTCATTAACTAAACTATGCAAAGGAAGGGTAATTGCAGGAATGCTGGCTTGGTGGGAAAAAGGCTGTGGGCAATTGGCAGGGCTCCTCTGATGGAAATCAGCAGCCATTGGAAATTCCAGTGTGGAAGAAATAGAAAGAGAAAAACCTAGAAATGAGTCTGCCATGAGTGGGGAACAGCTTCCTACCAAAGATGGCAGACTCCAGGAATGGGTTTTGCTCTCAGCTGAGGGAGATCTGCGCAGTGACAACTACAGCTTGAGCCTTCTCTGCAAACATCTCTTGGCCTGGTCCCATCCCAGTGCTTGTAGTGAAGTGGTAAGATAATGTCCTATTCCTGGAGACATCCTGGCCAGGGAGGCAGGACTTCCATGCTGCTGGCCCGATGAACAGAGGTTGTGCACCCAGCAGTTGTGTCTTGGAAGGAGGTTGGGATGCCTGTGAAGCAGAGGTGCCAGCTCTGGAGGAGAAGGAGCTGCAGAAGGTATGTGTCCTGTGGAGATCTGGTGCATGAGGGAGGGAGAGCTGTGTGTCAGCTGCACCGTGGGCTTCACGTGGTCATTGCTGAGTCTCTTCAGCTCGGAGGAGACCGAGGGATGACCTTATTCATGTTTATAAAGATGTGAAGAGCACTGTTGAGAGGATAGAGCCAGGCTCCTCTCAGTGATGCCCAAGGGAGGGCAAGGGACAATGAGTGCAAGCTGGAGCACAGAATTTTCCATGAGAACATAAGGAAAAACTTTTTCACTGTCAGGGTGACAGAGCTCTGGAGCAGGCTGCCCGGAGAGGTTGTGGAGTCTCCTTCTCTGGAGACTTCCAAAACCTGCCTGGATGTGCTCCTGTGTGACCTGTTCTAACTGATCCTGCTTTGGCAGAGGGGTTAGACTCAATGATCCTTCAAGGTCCTTTCCAACCCCTACCATTCTGTGCTTATCAAACAGCTACCAGAGTCTGCACATTGGCTCAAGAGAGCTTCAGCTTAGCTACTGGGCTGGCTAAAAGAGGAAAAGCTCCCTGCAGGCCCTCTCCTGGCAAGGAAGTGCAGGAGTGGGCTGCTGCATCTCTCCCTTTTCACCCTCAAGCTGCCTTCTTTATTATGCTTGTTGTCTCCTCAAGATGCAGGCTGTGTTCTCCAAAGCTAACATCGACGTTTCAATGCCAGGCAGAGCGCAGCTGACCCGACCTAAATCACAATCACACTTCCTTGACTCAGTCAAAAAAAAAAAAAAAGCAGTGTCCATGTGCCCTTTCCCTGCGTTTCCACCACTGCCTTGCTGTGATTGAATTTCTCTCACTGCCTCGGCTTGAGCAGGTTTGTGAAGTGAGCCCTTAGTGCCACCCCGACTGGAGGTGCTTCCCTTTCTCTCAACTGTCAAGGGAAAAAAAAAAAACAAACAAAACACCAAAAAAAAAAAAAAAGCATAGCCAGAAAGGGCTGACAGACACCTCTGTAATTTAGTCACGAGTTCATCTGCCTGTAAAAATAATAATCTGGATTTCAAAACAGTTGGGAGGATTTCTGCCAAGGTCTGCAAGAGAGAAGCTCGTCTCACAGGTGCCTCCCATCCCAGGTCGCTTCAGGCTTTCCAGAGCTGAGAATGGAAGGAGAGACCTTTTGGACAGGTGGGATTTCCTGCGACTTTAACCTGCCCTTTAGAAAGCCAGAAAGGTTAACCTGGGCATGAAGATCCAGCCCACTGCTTTCCTTAGAATCACAGAATCATAGAATCAGCATTGGAAGGGACCACAAGGATCATCCAGTTCCAACCCCCCTGCCATGCCCAGGGATACCCTACCCTACATCAGGCTGCCCACAGCCTCATCCAGCCTGGCTGCAAACACCTCCAGGGATGTGGCCCCAACCACCTCCCTGGGCAATCCATTCCAGGCTCTCACCACCCTCATGCTGAAAAACTTCCTCCTCACATCCAATCTGAATCTCCCCACCTCCAGC
The DNA here is from genome assembly GCA_013396835.1 of Psilopogon haemacephalus. Classification (NCBI taxonomy): domain Eukaryota; kingdom Metazoa; phylum Chordata; class Aves; order Piciformes; family Megalaimidae; genus Psilopogon; species Psilopogon haemacephalus. The sequence continues at coordinate 22,712 of VWZI01014194.1, forward strand.
TTTGCTCCATTCCCCCTAGTCCTATCACTCCCTGATAGCCTAAAACGTCCCTCTCCAGCTTTTTTGTAGCCCCCTTCACAATAAAGTCACCTGGGAGCCTCCTCTTCTCCAGCCTGCACAGCCCCAACTCTTTCAGTCTGTCCTCATAGCAGAGGTGCTGCAGCCCTCTGAGCATCCTCATGGCCCTTCTCTGGACACCTCCAGCATGTCCACATCTCTGTTGTTCCGGGGGCTCCAGAACTGGATGCAGTACTCCAGGTGGGGTCTCACCAGGGTGGAGTAGAGGGGCAGAATCACCTCCCTGGCCCTGCTGGCCACACTGCTCCTGCTGCAGCCCAGCCTCTGCTTGGCTTTCTGGGCTGCAAATGCACACTGCTGGCTCATGTTGAGCTTCTCCTCCACCAGCACCCCCAGGTATGTGTTATCCTTCAGGTAACATCACCTTGACTTCACCCAAGGCCACGAGATGTTTGCTCAACCTGCTCTTTCTGTGAAGATGGAGACTGCAGATCCTCCCTTCCAGATGTGTTGGGGTTTGTGGTTTGGGTTTGGGTGGGTTTTTTTGGTTTTTTTGTGGTTTTTTTTTACTGTAGCAAATTTTCTTGTACAGAGCAATTGATGGTGGCAGCTTGTGCATGAGCTGAGCAGAGCCTGTTGTCAGGCTGCTGTTGGAGGCGTGAGGAGGAGGGAGCGTGTGATTCCTGCCAGGTGGTTATTGTTTCTCTGGGGGGTTCCCATCCCACACTGCCAGTGCCTATGATAGCTTGTTCTCTGCTGCTAGTCTCCTTGTGAGATCTGGGATGCTCTCTTCTGGCCTTGGGAGGCTGAGAGATCAGAGAAGCTGCAGACCCGAGTGCATGGCCACTTCTTGCTGCTGCTGGAAACAGCCAAGCCCAGTTTACTTCTCGGGGCTTTGCTCATAGTGTCCAACCTTTTCTGCCACAGCAAGGGCTGGATTCCCTCCCTCTGGTCACCTCTCCTTCTCCATCCTTTCCTATTTCCTGCCCCATTTTAACTTTTTCTTCTTTGTCTGCATGTCACCCACCAGGCTCTGCGTGCAAACAGATCTGTGGCTAATCTTGGATGTAGTTTTGGTTCTGCTTTCTCCCCTGCATGCACACAGATCTGTGGCTAATCCTGGAGGTAGTTTTGGCTCTGCTTTCTCCTTGCACACTGCAATGTCTCTTGCCCCTCGCTGTTCCCACACAAGCTGCTCGGTGCCCAACTGTGCTTGCAAGGGCTGGATTCCCTCCCTCTGGCCACCTCTCCTTCTCCATCCTTTCATATTTCTTGCCCCATTTTAACTTTTTCTTCTTTGTCTGCATGTCACCCACCAGCCTCTGCATGCAAACAGATCTGTGGCTAATCCTGGATGTAGTTTTGGCTCTGCTTTCTCCTTGCACGCAGCAATGTCTCTTGCCCCTTGCTATCCCCACACAACCTGCTCTGCTCCCTCGTGTGCCCCTGAAGCCTCTCACCCCGAGAGAGCAGAGCTGAGCTTTCATACCATGACACCAGCCTGTGCCATCCTCATCCTTCCGGGGCTCCTGGCCTCACCAGGTATTCTGGGCGGAGCAGAAACACTCTGAGATGATGCCAGAACAGCTGGAGGGTGTGGATGCAGCATGACCTACCAATGTAGGCTGGCCAAAACTGCAGAAACACCCTGAGATGGTGCCAGATGTGCAGAACAGCTGGACGGTGTGGATGTGGCATGACCTACCAACCTGGGCTCGCCAAAACTGCAGCCCGAGGAGAGATCCTACTCTTTCTCCTGTAGCAGTCAGATGTGTTTCTGGGTGCCCTACCAGTGCCAGCAGTTTCCCTCCCAACATCACCTCCCTTGTTTGCCGATGTCACCTGCTCCTGCAGGGCTCAGCTGTGCTCTTGCCCCAGAGGCAGGGTGGGGGCAGGAGCCCTGTCCTCAGAAGAGCAGAGGGTGAAGCATCCTCCTGTCGCTTGGGCACTGGAGGTTGCTGCTGATGCTGGCTTTTCAAAAGTAACTTTTAAATGACTGTTGGCATGGAGACGAGCGTTTGGAGTAATCGCCGTTGGCAGCAAGGGGAGAGAGAGGGAACCTACAGCCTGTCAGCTGGAGCCACTTGTGACTGTGGTTGTAGGAGCCTTTCCCTGCACCACTCCTCCCCTCCTCACCCTCTCCCTGCTGGCACAGGCAGTGGTGGGGTGCCGGGCGGAGGCTCCCCGTGCAGGGAGGTGATGTGGAGTGGCTCATTTCAGTTCGCTGATCCCTGCCTTCCCTCTGAGGTCCTGCCTAGCCCACACCTCGAGGCTTGGCCTGCGTTCTTGGCACCGAGGAAGCCTCCCTGGCTCCCTCGGCACCGCCGCACTCAGCAGCTCTGGGCTTTGCCCTCCCCGAGCAGCTTTCCAGTCTATTCCTCGACGCATCGCTTCGGGCAGCCGCTGCAGGATCTCTGTCCCGTTGCCTCCAAAGCCAACGAGATGCCTGAAGCGGCAGCAGCAGCGGCTGCAGAATGAGTGCGCAGCTTCAGGTGGTCTGTGAGCCGCAGCCAAGCAGCCCCCACCCCCCCATCACGTGGAGCCAGGCTGAGCTCTGGATTTCAGTCATGTCCACGCTCTCCATCTCGCTCAGGGCCAAGGGCTTGCTTCTCTCTGCCTGTCTCGCCAAGATTCGTTCCGCACCCCCTCGCTGGGGGTGTCTGAGCTCTTCCTCCTTCCACCGGCAGCCGCAGTCCGGCTCCCTCCCGCCGGAGGCAAGCCCTTAGGAAGAGCAGGATGGATCTCAGGTGGGCCACAGACCTCACCAGCCACCCTCTGCTCGAGGAGCCTTTGTCACTGTGCGTGTGGAAGTGGCACGTGTGGTGTGTGGCTCCTGGGGTGTCTGTGCTGCCTTTGCAGGCGCTGCTCAGCTGCCTGACTCACCTGGAAGCTCCCAAGCACATCCAGGTGCTGGGAAAGGGAAGCTTGTCCCTGGCTTCTGGTTTTTCTGCAGCCCTGGTTGCCTGCAGCATCAATCAAGAGTGGTCTGACCCTTCTCCACCCCTCTGTGCAGTGAGACCCTGCTCCTGCCCTCCTGCGTGAGGTGTCCGCAACCATCCCTTGATGATGCTCTCAAAAGGCACCTCCATGGTGGTGGCTCAAAGACAGCCCCAGGTTCCACTTCTGGGTGTGTGAGGCGCTGGGGTTTGAGCTGATCTGAGTATGTGAGGTGGGAAAGACCTTCGAGTCCTCCCGGGAGGAAGCATGGTCCTTTCTCCTTGACCTAGATGGTTCCAGCTCTGATCAGAAGCCAGCATGCAAGAGCACATTGAATGGCCTATTCAGAGTGATCCAGGCTCAAATCTGTGTGGAGCAGGTGAGCAGAGCTGCTTGGGGAGGGCAGAAGGTTGCTCTTGGAGGCATCAGGCTCAGCAGTTGGCAAGAAACCACGGGCAGCATGTGGTAGGAGCATGTCGGCGTGCACAGTGCCAGGAGCTGTCTGCAGGGATCCCAAGGCTGATGGCAGCTGCAGAAGGTGCTGAGGCTCAAGCGGGAAGGTGCTGGCCCCAGAAGTGATTCTGGCCAGTTTGCACCCACTGCTGTGGCTCCCCCAAGCTGGGTGGGGGGTGGCTTATGTGTGCAGGCGTGGGCTTGGGGACTGAATTAGCCTTGCTCTTCAGGGAGCTGGTGGCAGGAGAGATGCCTCTTTGATGTGCCTGCCCAGCCTCCCTGGGATGGGGAGGAGGAGGAAACAGGAGAGAAGAGGACAGATGAGGGAGAAGATGGGCTTCCAGCTTGGGCTGTGGGGAGTGCTCACGGGGGCGATGGCAGAGGGGCTGATGTCTCTTCTGGGAGTGCACGGTGCTCTTGTCACCAGAGTAAATTAAGCTCTGTTCCTGGTGACAGCAGCTCTCACCGCTGGTGGGATGTGCAATAAAGCTCATCTGCCCACCTGCAGAGGAGCACAGGGAGACACTGGTGGGAGGGGGAGCCCAAATAGCATCCAGCCGGGGCCCCCCCCCGGGAGCCACAAGCTCCACTGAGTCCCATCTGCACAAGGCCAGAGGAGCACAGAAGCACAAGGGCAGGCAGGCACCCGGGCTGGGGATGTGGAGAAAGGAAGACCCTGTCTGGGCTCCTCCTGGCAGAGTCTCAGCCCCAGGGCCCTGGTGTGAAGGCATCACCTCGGTGTGTGTTTCTGCCCAGGGGCATGGAACGTTCAGGATGCAGGGGATTTGTGTAGAACTTATTGTGGGGTGTTTAAGAAAGAAAGCAAAGCGAGGAAAAAAAAATGGGTCCGGGCTATGAAGATGCTGAGGATTTCTTCAGAGAGATGCTCCAATCTTTTCAGCATCCACATAGCATTGCCTCAGCCCCAGGCTGAGAGACCTGGGACTGTCTAGGCTGGAGAAGAGCACCCTGAGAGGGGATCTTCTCAATCCTCAGCAAGAGCTAAAAGAGCAAAAGCACAAGGGGATGGGGCCAGGCTCTTTTCAGTGATGCCCAGAGACAGGACAGTGGGCAACGGGCACACACTGAAAGGCAGAAGGTTTCCTCTGAACCTGAGCATCAAATTCTTTGATTTGAGGGTACTGGAGCCCTGGAGCAGACTGCCCAGAGAGATTGTGGCATCTTCTTCTCTGGAGAGATTCCATACCCACATGGACATTACCACCCTGGGCAACCTGTTGTGATTCACCCTGCTTTAGCAGAGGGGTTGGACTAGATGATCTCCAGAGGTGCCTTCCAGCCCACGCCAGGCTGGGATGCTGGGGTTCTGTGTAGACGGCATACCCACTGAGCGGGTACTGGGCGGGCGTTAGGGGCAGGTCCCTGCCGTGTCCGCCAGGCGGCGCCATGGCCCAGCGCGGCGCCCGGAGCGACCCCCGGTCCGCAGGGGGAGGAGGAAGGAAGGGCGGCGGCAGCGTGGGGGCACCGGGAGGAGGAAACACGGGCAGGACAAATCACCTGCTAAGGGAGAGTGAAGGATGCAACTCGAGAGCATCATCTCCCGGCCTGGGCGTGCTCCCTGCCGCAGCTCTGGGCTGTTCCCACGCCACAGAGACTTTCACGCCCCCAGCAGCAAGCCCCAGCGTGTTGCGAGGGAGCAGACGGAAGAACTCAGAGCTCTCCACCCCCATCCTGGTGTCAAGGGCAGCAAATGCAGAAAGGAGGAAGATTGCCGCAGGGTAGAAGTGCTCGAACTCACTGTAACACCAGGTTCACCTGTGGGGGAGGCGGTGCGGCACCGTGAAGGCAGCCCTGCTGCGCTCCCCAGCCCCAGGCTCTTCTCCTGCGGCTGTGTCCCTGCCAGGCACACCCTGAGCCGAGGGTTAATCCTGCATCTAATGGGCTTCCAAGAAATGCCTGAGCATCAGCTCTGCCACAGCACACAGCACCTCCCCGCTGGCTGCTGCTGCTGCTGCATCTCCTCGTAGCTCACGGCATTTCCCTGGCAAACGGCATCTTGCTGTGTTCAGTCTCCAAAACCAGTCAGGGGCCCACGGATCTTCCATTCAGGTGTCTTAATCCTCCCCGTGGAAACGTTTCCACCTGAGCAGGGTTTGCTCGGCCTATTTCTCACTGAGGTGTAGCTCATGCTCCACGGAGGTGGTTGGGGTCATATCCCTGGAGGTGTTTGCAGCCAGGCTGGCAGAGGCTGTGGGCAGCCTGATCTAGGGTAGGGTGTCCCTGGGCATGGCAGGGGGGTTGGAACTGCCTGATCCTTGTAGTCCCTTCCAACCCTGACTGATTCTATGATTCTATGGTTATTTCCCCAGTGGGTGAGCCTGGGGGACATGGGGAAGAGTTTTTTGTCACGACACGAGTTTTGGTGGTGGGATATGTCAGAAGGAACAAGAACTGAGTTTTGCTGGGACATTCTTGCCTGACTCCTGCCTGGCTGGTTTAGGGCACTGAAGTTTGCTCCTGTATTGAGCCGTCCCTTGCTCTAGTGGCTCTGGAGCTTCTCCCTGTCACAGGAGCCCTGGGAGGGCAGCCAAACCTCCACACTAGGTGCACCCCAGCACTGGGCACCCCGGGGATGCTGGACATGTCCAGTGCCACCAAAGCCACAACCAGCGGCCGCTGCCCAGGGGACCCAGAGGTGTGACCCCACAGCCAGAGCTGCCTTGCTGTGTGCCCCCTCCCCACAAGAGCACCCTGATGTATTGCCCCGCAGGTGTGACCCCCACCAGCTGACAGACTCTAGCTGAGCTCCCAGGTGTGACCACTCTCTAACGCCATCCCCATGTGATTACACCAGGTGTGAGGCTCCCTTAAGCGTGATCCCGGGTACGGAGCCCTCCTGTGCGCGCCCCCCTTGCCGGTGCCCCCCAGCACTTTAGCCCCGCTTGCTCGGGCTTCCCACCCTTCCCGGTCGCCCCACCTACCCTCCGTGACCACCACAGTGTGACCCTAGGCTGTGTATTTCTGCCGCCGCCACCCTCCCCACCCCCAGCCCCGGTCCGTTCCGTTCCGCTCCGCCCGGTTGCGCGCATGTGCCGCGCCCGCCCCTCCCCCGCGCGGCGGCCGGACCCAACGGTGGCGGCCAGGGCACGATGAAGGACCGGACCGGGGAGCTGCGCGCCGTGAGTTGGGGGGGGACACACACACCGACCGCGGCNGTTCTGGTGTGAGCGGGGTTCGCTGGGCTGCATCCCCCCCGCCCCCCCTTTCCCTGCGGGCCGCTCCTGTCGCCCTGGTGCCGCACGGCTGCGGTTCCGGGGCGGGCGGCTGCTGCCCCCGGGGGATCCCCCATCTCCTCCGGCTGCCCGAGGGGCCGAGCCGCCTGACGGCGAGCCCAGCGGGGATAACAAAATAAAGGGAAATTTTTAAATTTTTTTTTTCCTCGGAGGAGGGAGGGAGGGAGGACGAGCAGCGCCCGGAGGGGATGCTGCGGGCGGGGGATGGCCCTGCCGGCGCCCACCCTGGTGCCGGCTCCCGCCCCGCTCTGCACCCATTTTGCTTTTTCATCCTCTTGGCTCTGCTGATGTCATCTGGCCTGGGAAGAGCTCGGGGCCGCGCAGCCCTGCGGGTGCTGCCTCGCCGCGGGGCACCGCTGCCTGAATTCCGCCCGGCACCGTCCCCTTGCTGCCCCTCCGCCACCGGGACCCGGCACCGCCGCGACCGCTGCAGACGGCCGCATGGCTCCCGGTGCTGTGGCCGGGGAGGTGCTGCCGAGGCCGTGGGGCTGAATGGGGACACTGCCCGCGGCTGCAGCCAGACCCAAGGGGGCTCCTGGGCCCGGTGCCTCCGCCGAGGGGACACCGACAGCCCACCCGGAGACTCCTGTGGGTCGCGGCAGGGTTTGGCCATCGCTTCCATGCCCCTTAGCTGCTTGTGTCGCCTCCTCCGCGCCTGCCGGGGGCTGCGGGCGGGACCCCCCTGGCTCAGATTGGTGTGGGGCTGGGCTGTGGAGGCAGCGAGCTCGGGAGGATGAGAGCCTGGCATCGCGGGGTGCTGCTCCGGCATCCCGGGGTGCTGCTCCGGCATCCAGCCCGATGCCATCCCCCCTGCCCTTCGCTTCTCCTTCTTGTTTGTTTTGAAAAAACGACTTCGCGACTGAGTCTGCCGAGGTGGGGGTGCATGAAGAAGGGGCGAGTGGGGGTCTGGCTGTGCCGTCTGTCCCGGGGAGGTGACCCAGATGTGTATAGTACAGGGATGAGTGTGGGAGCTCAAGCTGGCTGGTCCCCGCAGAGACAAATTCCCCCTTCGCACACACACGCACACACCGGAATGGCTTCAGCAGGGAGTTTGGCTCGGTCTGGAGAACGCCAGGAGGACGGAGCTGGGGTGACGCCAGCAAGGGGCTGAGGGGGTGGCTGTCACTGGTGAGGGGGTGGCTGTCGCTGCTGGAGGAGGAAAGGGGCTATTTAAAGAACAACTGCACCCTCCCCGCTCTGCCTGAGCGCCTGGAAAGCACCCAAACAGGGACTCTTTTCTCCACCAACAGCGCAGGCTGTGAAATAAGATTGGAAAAGAGGCTTTTTAATAATAATAGTAAAAAAAAAAAAAAACAACGAACCAAACAAACCAAAAAACCAGCCCCGTGAACGTCCTTTTGGCAGCCGCTGCTGGCTGAGAAGCGTTGCCGTGGAGTATTTTAATCCCTCTCTGTTCCTTTAAATACGTCTTCAGAAAAATAAAACGTGGGGGTTTTGGGGTGGTTTTTTTTTTTTTTTTTGCTTTGCTGATGATCCTTATTCATCAGCCTCACGCTTGAAGGGTGCAGCATCCTTCACCCCCTCCCTCCTCCCTGCTCCGCCCCGGGCATTCATCAGGGGCTTCTGGGATTAGATGTCTGGTCTGGAGCATCCGGATGCCCTGGAGTCGAGTGGGTGCCCAACGCCAGGGCAGAGCCACGTGGGAAAAATGTAGATTTGCAGCCGCGGTGGTGGTGGTGGTGGCCTGAGAGGAGTGAGATGGAGATGCAGTGGATGGAGCACAGGGGATGTTTGGGCTTGTTTTGCTTTCAGGATAGCCTGGTTAATAGCCTGGGTCGGTTTCTTCCTGATTTAATAGAGTGTTTAAATTCTGCCAGGACTGCTAAAAAAGAAGGATTCGTAAATAAAAAAATAAAGCTGGCCTCAGTGGTGCCAAGGAGGGAGTGCAGGGCTTGCAGACTGCTTCGTGGTTTGTTTTGTTTTTTTGGTTTTTTTTTTTAAAGTGATGCTTGAAATTCAAGATGCTAATCCTGGGTCTTTACTGAACCTTGGTCCTTGGTTGTTTTTCAAACGCTGGAGCTTATCTAATGCCCTGGGGATGGTGGTGCCCCCCACGCCCCCAGGCCTGCTCTGAACCTGGGAGAGGAAATTTGGCTTGCAGCTGAAAAATGCCCTCTTGTTGTTGAAGAAGAGCAGCCCAGGGCTGATCATGAAAGATGCTCAGAATGAGACCAGCAGAGCTTCCCTCCCTCCTGCTCATGAGTAGGTGTCACAGCTCTGGCCATGGGTGGTGTTTCCTGCCCATCTGGAGTGGATCAGGAGCTAATTCCGTTCTCCAAAATTCCCTAAAGCAGCCATTGCAGTTGTCCCTCTGCAGTGTTGGTGACAGAGTAGGGATGGGACAGAAATAACCCCAAAAAATTATTTTGCTGTTTGTTACACTTTCTCTGCTGCTTTCCTTGTGCTCCAGGCACCTAAAATGTCTTTATTTAGGCTCTGTTTGTGTTGTGCCTTCCAAAGCTTGAGGAGAACTGGTGCTGAGGGTGCTGCATTATGAAAAGCCACCAGCTGCTGTGAGTAGAGGAAGAGCCTGAAGCTCTGCTCAAGCTCACAAGGACTCTGCTGTCCTGGCTCAGTAGGGCATCACAACCAATGGTGCTGGGGAGTGCTGCAGGGCTGGAGTGAGCTAGTGCAGGACTGTGAGGGCTCTCTGCTGCTCTGTCCTGCCTGGGGGCTGACAGCTGGGTTTGGGTGAGATGTCAGGATTGCCAGGGTGTGAGACAGATCCAAATGGCAAAATAATCATGATTGATGCTTTGAGACTGAGAGGGAGGAGGTGAGAAAGATGTGCGAGTGTGATAGGATTACAGAATGAGTTGGGTTGGAAGGCACCTTCAAAGGTGATCTGTTCCAGCCCCCACTGCAGCAGGCAGGGACACATTCCACTAGTTCCATTGCTCAAAGTGTTCAGACTTCCAGAGATGGAGCATCTACAGCTTCTCTGGGCAACCTCTGCCAGTGTCTCAACACCCTCACGGTACCTTACATCTTTGTTTCCAACCTAACCCCATCCTCATTCAGTTTCAAACTGCTGCCCCTTGTGCTGTCACTGCAGACCCTGGTCAGAAGTTTCTCCCTCTTTCCTGTGAGCCCTCTTAAGTATTGAGTAGCTGCAGTAAGATCTCCTCAGAGCTGTCTCGTCTCCAGGCTGCACAACCTAAACTCTCTCAGCCTTTCTCTGTCACAGAGGTGTCCCAGCCTTTGTAAACCCTTTTGGTGGCTTCCTCTGGACCAGGTCTGTCTTGTGCTGGGAGCCCCAGAGCTGAACAGTGCTCCGTGGGAGTTCGAGGAGAGCAGAGCAGACAAGGAGCATGCCCTGCTTGACCTACTGGCCATGGGCTGGTGATTCAGCCCAGGAAATGCTTGGCTGCAAGTGGATGTTGCTGGTTCGTGCCTTATTTTCCACCCATCAGTATTCCCCAGTCCTTCTCTGTTCATCCATCCTTTCCTCTGTCTCTCTCTGTGCTGGTACTGGGGATTGCTCCAACTCAGATGCAGGACTTCACACTTGGTTTGGCAGAATTTCATGAAGTTCTCATGGACACCCTGCTCCAGTCTGACCAGGTCCTCAGGACACCAACCCTTCCCTCCAGTGTTACTGACTTCTTTACTGAAGAAAAGTCCCAGAGCACTGGCACAGGCTCCCCAGAGGGATTGTAGAGTCTCCTTCTCTGGAGGCTTTCAAGACCTGGGTGGATGTGTTCCTGTGTGACCTGAACTAGATTGTGCTGTGGCAGGGGGGTTGGACTCAATGATCTCTTTGGGGCCCTCCCAACCCCTGACATCCTGTGAGCCTGTGACTGGACTCGATGATCTCAAAGGTCTTTTCCAACCTGGCTAATTCTGTGATCTGCAGAGCTGCTGAGGCTGCACTTGGTCTCACTGCCTGTGTTGATGAAGTTGTTGGGCAGGCTGTGGTGAGAACATTTGGCAGTTCCTGGTTCCCACAGTGCCTTCTTTCCAAGAAGACTCAACTCCCTGTGCCTGCTCCTCATTGCTAGAGCAGTGAGGTGATGCCAAGGTACTAGAGAGTGCTGTCAGATGCCTGCCTGGACCAGGAGCAGATGTTTCAAGGGGACATGGGCTGGGAGGGCACGAGGAGTCAGTGACATGGGTGGTTTGGATTCAGGCTGGTGTCACTGGAGGAGCTGCACTGGCTCGATGTTAGCAGCCATTAAGAGAAGTGCCTGAATGATTTCAGGAGGATGAGTCTCTGCTGTCAACATTTCATACAGCCAATTAGCAGAACTTCCAATAGTTATTGATCTCTGGTGACTGCAGCAGTCACTGGGCTCTAATTAAGCTGGGAAAGACCATTTATCTGTTGACAGATCCTCTCCCCATTCCCTACCAGACAGTGCTTGCCTGATGGTTTATCTTGCAGTTATGTGATGGAGGTGCTGGAGTGGGCTCTGCCCAAACTGCTGTGAGGAGAGGGAGGTTTGGCAAGGTCACTGCACTTGCAGGACAGTGTCAGGCCTGGCAGGTTTCAGTGCTGGCAGAATCTCCCCTCACAGGGTAAGAAGGACCTTCTCTGGAGTGGTGAAGGAGACCTTCTCTGGAGTGGTGAAGGGGACCTTCTCTGGAGCAGAAGGATGGTTTGGACCTGAAGGTTTCTCTTTGCCTGCCAACACAGACCTTGCATGGCAGAACAGATCATCTGCCTTAAGCCTGCAGAGCTGTGGGTGTGTTTCTAGGATGGTTGTTTGCAGCAAAGCCAAGTGTACAAAGTGTTTGGCCACTTTTCTCGTGACCTTTGTGTTGGAGTGAGCAAAATCCTTCCGTGGTTTGAAGAGCTGCTCTTGATTTCATGCCTAGCTTTTGGGTCTCGTTGTGCCTTGGGTTTGAGTCACTCGTGCCAGGAGGAAAAAAAAACCCCAGGCCTGGTTTTGCATCTCCCCAGTGTGCAGAAGCAGTCAGAATGGTTTTGGGGGGCTCTTTCCTCCTGCACCCATCGCTCCTCCCTGGCAGCCCTTTCAGGTGCATCCTGCGGCTGTGTCTGTGCTGTTGTCCTCCCCGGTTGGCTGAACCTCCTCTCTCCTGCCTGCCCGATCCCTCTTTCGAGTGCTGCCTCCTGCCCGTGGGAGTTGCAGGGAGATGTGCGTTAAAAATAAAAGGAGAGAGGAAGTGAGGTTGGCTCCGGGGCCAGCTGGGTGGATCCATCCTCTTCCCTCCTGCGGCAGCCGAGATCTGCAGCGCAGCCCCCGGGGCTTGCAGCCAGACCTTATCCAGCCCCTCCTGTTACCAATCCCCTGCTGCTCCTGCCGATGCTTTCTCTCTTGGGGGCACAAATGTGAAGTCAAGTCAAGCCAAGCTGCCGTTTGCAGCAGGACTTGAGTCTCTCGTTGATCTCCATCTGGCCAGCAGGGCTTGTCCGCATCCACCCCCTGATGCAAATCATAGAATCAGTCAGGGTTGGAAGGGAGCACAAGGATCAGGCAGTTCCAACCCCCCTGCCATGCCCAGGGACACCCTACCCTAGATCAGGCTGCCCACAGCCTCTGCCAGCCTGGCCAAAAACACCTCCAGGGATCTGGCCCCAACCTCCTCCCTGCAGGGGCAACCCATTCCAGGCTCTCACCACTCTCATGCTGAAAAACTTCCTCCTCATATCCACTCTGAATCTCCACACCTCCAGCTTTGCTCCATTCCCCTTAGTCCTGTCTCTCCCTGATAGCCTAAAAAGTTCCTCCCCAGCTTTTCTTGTAGCCCCCTTCAGATCCTGGAAGGCCACAAGAAGGTCACCTGGGAGCCTCCTCCTCTCCAGCCTGCACAGCCCCAACTCTTTCAGTCTGTCCTCATAGCAGAGGTGCTGCAGCCCTCTGAGCATCCTCCTGGCCCTTCCCTGGACACACTGCAGCATCTCCACATCCCTCTTGTCCCAGGGGCTCCAGAACTGGACTCAGAGACTGCTGACCCTGGAGAGAGAGGTTTGCTTATTTACAAGCTGTCTCCTTCTCCTTCTTTAACCCTCCTGGTTACCCAGCAGTGCTTTCCAGCTCTTCTATTCACCCAAAAGGGTCACGTAAATAATTCAGGTCCTCTTCTTCCCTCGCCCATGGGGGTGCTGGGGCTGTCACGTAGCGAGTGGCAGCTGAGTGTTGTGTGTCCAGGGCTGCTCGCTCTGGCTGGGCTGTGATGCTGGCAAGGTGATGTGCCAGGGTGTGCTGCTTTGAGCTAATTGGAGGATCTGAATGAGAAATTAGATTCTAGGCTGAGAGAGGCAAACACTGATGGTGCTACTTCGCTCATAGCTCTACTGAGAAAGAGTTGTTTAAGAGTTGTAACCCAAACATAGATAAGTCAGAGGGTCAGATGGCTTCAGACTGCTCTGGGCTGTGGCTGCTCCTGCAGGGCTTCCTCCTTTCATAGCTGAATCTGAATCATTCCACTAACTTCTTTTCCTGCTGCTAATGCCCCCTGGCCAATCTACCTCCGCCTATCTGCTGCATGAAACAAGTGGTGATATAAGATTGGGGAAGGGAAGGAAGGTGGTAGGGGTGGTTAGAAACCCCTCTTAGGGATTTTGATCCCACCTCCGGACATGGCATTGACCCTGCATGCCAGCAGCACTTTCCCTTTTCCCAGATGTGCTGGTTTGAACTAATTGGAGGATTTGAAGGAGAAATTAGACTATAGGCTGAGAAAGGCAAATACTGCTGATGCTGCTTCACTCACAGCTTTACTGAGAAGGAAAAAAAAAAGTTTTAAGAGTTGTAACCCAAATATAGATAAATCAGACTGCTTTGGGCTGTGGCTGCTTTTGCCTGGCTCTTTTCTCCCTGCCTTTTCTTAGCTGGATCTGAATAATTCCACTAACTTCTTTCCTGCTCCTCATCCTCACTGACCGATCTACCTCTGCCTATCTGCTACGTGAAACAGTTGGTGAGATAAGATTGGGGAAAGGGGGGAAGGTGGTAGGGGTGGTTAGAAACCCCTCCTAGGGATTTTGATCTCTGGGAGGGGCTGAGGTGTTGCTGTATTACCTTTTTTACTGTCTGTATCTGTTATACATTGTAAATATCTGCTTGCATATTGTGCAAAGCTGTAAATACAAAGCTTCATTCCTTAACTTCCAGCTGACTTGAGTCCTAGCCTGGGTTATTTCAAAGTGTGTGTGTGGGGGGGGCAGATAACTGCTGAATCACCACACAGGGGCTGGAAGGGGCAAAGCTGCTGGCAGATGCTGTGCACCATGACTGCCCATGGGCCGTGCCTGCTCTGACCAGCTCTCTGTTGTCAGGATGCTTCTCCGAGGCAGGGAAGCTGCCTCACTTGCTCCATCGTGGTCCTGTTGAGTGGGACTGCTCCCCAGCAGTTGTGTGGCCATGGGTGTCCCAGTGCTGCAGGGGTGCTGCAGGGGTGCCCTTAGTGATGGGTACGCACCCAGGGAGAGCAAGCCAAAGAAAACTTAGCTGTGAGAAGAGCTTTTGATGTGCTTAAACACAGCAGTGTGCAAAGGTCAGCTCTGAGTGCTGAGGTTTGTGTCCTCACCCCAGAAGGAGGCTGGGATTTGCAGCCAGGGTCTGTATCCTGTGAGGGAACAGGGCAATGGGTGATGATTTAGAGGAGAAGTGAGCTCAGTGCCCCAGCACCAACCTCAGAGGGTCCCTTGGTGTCTGCTGGGGAGCTCAGGGCCTGATGCAATAGGGCCATAGCAGTCCCACTGAAGTCCACCAGGATGCAGAAATACTCTTTGCCACCTGAAATCTGGTGCCACACTGTGGGCACTGAAGAACAAGGAGATGTGTTCACAAGCCATGTGTGTTGGCTGCATGCTGGACATCTAAAGGAGCTCCAGTCCAAAGGCTTCAGCCTGGTTCCCATTGTTTTAATTGCAAGTGTCTTTCTCTTAGAATCATAGAGTGGTTTAGGTTGGAAGGGACCTCGAAGCTTATCCAGTTCCAACCCGCCCTGTGCCATAGGCAAGGACACCTCCAACTAGAACAGGTCACTCAAAGCCTCATCCAGCCTGGCCTTGAACAACTCCAAGGAGGGGGTAGCCACAGCCTCCCTGGACAACCTGTGCCAGTGTCTCACCACCCTCACTGTAAGAAGCTTCTTCCTAACATCCAGTTTCAATCTCCCCTCTGCCAGTTTAAACCCAATTCTCCTCGTCCTGTCATTGTGAATAGTCCCTCCCCAGCCCTCCTGTAGCCTCTTTCAGATAGTGGAAGGTCTCCTGGAAGCCTTCTCCTCTCCAGGCTGCAGAGCCCCAACTCTCTCAGCCTGTCCTCCTAGCAGAGCTGCTGCAGCCCTCTCAGCATCTTGGTGGCCTCCTCTGGACTTCCTCCAGCAGTTCTATATCTTGGTGTGAGCCACTCAGAAGCTGTACAGATGTTTGTTTTGCTCTGGATCAAACTCCCCTTCCACCCCCCCCACTCCCCCCTTAACAAGATTTCTCAGGAAATATGCAAAATTATCACTACAGGCAGAACATGTACAGTAAGGCTCATTAAGCTAAGTGCTGTGATAAATTGCTGCTTCCACAAATTTATGTTTATTAGCCAAAAAAAAAACAAACCACAAGGAGAGGCTGAGCCCACGTGGAAGACCCAGGAAGACAAAGTGTGCAGCAACCTTCTGGCTCCAGGTGGAAGACCCAGGAAGACAAAGTGTGCAGCAACCTTCTGGCTCCAGGTGGAAGACCCAGGAAGATGAAGTGTGCAGTAACCTCCTGGCTCCAGGTGGAAGACCCAGGAAGATGAAGTGTGCAGTAACCTCCTGGCTCCAGGTGGCTGGAGGGTGACCTGTGCAATCCTGTCGCAGGGGACAGCTAAATGTCCTTGGGCTCTGCTGGGTTATGGTTGGAGGAGATGCATACAAGTGGAGAAGGACAGTGTGGGAAATGGGAGCAGAGTGATGCTGTGTCAGGACCAGCCCCAGGCACGAAGCCAACGGCATCGACTTGACTTAGAAGTATCAATGGAGACAACTCCCAGTGTAAGAGGGGACAGGGATCTGCCGGAGAGGGTCCAGCAGGGCTATGAGGGTGCTGAGGGGATTGGAGCATTGCCTGAGGAGGAGAGGCTGAGGGACCTCGGGCTGCTTAGTCTGCAGAAGAGAAGGCTGAGAGGGAATTTAATTAATGTTTATAAATATCTGAGGGCTGGGGGCCAGGAGGAGGGGGACAGGCTCTGCTCACTTGCTGCCTGGGATAGGACAAGGAACAATGGATGGAAGCTGCAGCACAGGAGGTTGCAGCTCAACACAAGGGGCAACTTCTTGCCTGTGAGGGTCCCAGAGCTCTGGCACAGGCTGCCCAGAGGGATTGTGGAGTCTCCTTCTCTGGAGCCTTTCAAGGCCTGTCTGGATGTGTTCCTGTGTGACTTGAGCTAGATTGTCTGGTCCTGCTGTGGCAGTGGGGTTGGACTCAATGATCTCTTTGTGTCCCTTCCAACCCCTGGCATCCTGTGAGCCTGTGAACTCTGGAAGCACAGGCAGAAGGTTTTGCTGAGTTGGAAGGTATGGGGAGAGGGCAGGGCTGTGCCTCTGCCTTCAGCGAGCAGCAGCAGGGCTGGGGTCTGAAGTGTGGGCTCTGCCTTGCCCCCTCCTCCAAACAGGGGAGCAGACTGACAGCTGCAAGCCCAGGACAAGCTGTGGTATGGGCTCACAGAGTGGTTTGAGCTGGAGGAGACCTTCCACAGGTCATCCAGTCCCATCCCCTTGCAGCCAGCAGGGACACCTGCAGCTAGATCTGCCCTCTGCAGGGCCTGTGGCACCTCTGTCCCCTCTGACATTTGTTCTTGACAGTTAAGTGGAATTTTAGGTGCCTGCTTCTAAAACCGAGCTGAAGGGTTGAGCAGGGCTTTGGACCAAAGGTTTGGGCTCTATGCCAAAGGTTGGCAACATCATTCTGCAGCCACGAAAGCCAACACCTAAGGAC
Source organism: Psilopogon haemacephalus (assembly GCA_013396835.1). NCBI lineage: Eukaryota > Metazoa > Chordata > Aves > Piciformes > Megalaimidae > Psilopogon > Psilopogon haemacephalus. The sequence goes on from VWZI01014194.1 coordinate 39,281, forward strand.
AAAACTCCTGGAAGTCTTCTTCTCCCTTGCCTTGCTGGTGTTTGAAATTGGAAGTGCTTCCTGACTCATGCAGATGTTGCTGGATGCTAAAGTCACTGGTGCCTTGAACTTCTGCCCGTTGGGAGGTTGTGGGTGGGACCTGCAGGCTGGTTTTGGTGAATGTTGGCCTTGGATGTGGCCAAGTTGTGGCTCGTGTGTGATAAAACCCCCAGTTGGTTGTGCTGCATTGCTGTGCCGTGGATGTAGTCTGCAAAAACATGCCAAGGCTGAGGCTGTAGTTAATTTGAGCCACATTCTCACATAGCTCAGCCCCCCAGAGCCACCCTCCTGGGAGCAGACCCTCCTCCATCTCTCTTTCTCCTCAACCTTCACACCAGCTCCTTGAAAACGCTTCAGAGCAGGACTTCTGCCTCTGGACTCCTGAGGAGAGGCTTCATTTGGCAGCTGCAAAATGCTAAAGCAAACCTTAAAGGGGTGAGGGGCCAGCACAGCCTCCCCAGGATGAGGCTGGTGGTAGCTTGGTGGGTAGGGAACCTGTGGGTGCTTTGGACCTTTCTTGTTCACACGAGAAGCTCCAGAAGCAGCGCCGCAGCAAGCTGCTCTTCTGCTGCCAAGCATCGGCAGGGCTGGGCTGAGGTGCCTGCAGGGCTCTGGGCACCCTTCCGCTTGGGTACGTGTCCTGTAGGCTCTTGAAGATGGCCGAGATGTTGGTGTAGCTCGCTGCTGAGTTATTCCCACCTCGTCCTTCTTCCGCGATGCGCGCAGCTGCGTGCCGGAGCCACGGGCAGCGAACTGCCGCAGCAGCTCTGGGGTGCTGACAGCAGCACCCAGGGCTTGGATGGGAAGAAGGAGGCAGCAGGGGATGGGGTCGGACCCCCCCCACCAAGTGCTGCAGGGACCTGGCCACGGCCTGCTGCTGCTGCTTCTGCTGCTGGGAGAGCATCTCCCCGCTGCGCAGCCCTCGCGTTGCGCATCCCGCGGGCGCTTGGGGTTGGCTACAAGCAAGGGCGGTTCGTTTCGCTGAGAAAGTCAAGCCCAGATGGCTGAAATTTCTCCAGCTGGGCAGGATCAGTGCGGAGGTGTCCGGTAAATTTAAAAAAANCCGTCCCTGGGCATGCGGGGTGGGTTTTTTTTGTTTTTGTTTTTTTTTTTTCCTTAACTTAATGGTCCTTAAAAGGGGAGTGGGGGAGGTGTAGCAGCTGTTGCGGCTTTTTCCTTTCGTTGTGCTTTATGTGATGCTTGTCTTATCTCTGGTGGGGGGGACGGGAGGAGGGGCTGGGGCTGGTTGTTTGTAGAGGAAAGGGTTGACTCCCGTGCCGCTGGAAGCAGGATAAACCCCGGGGAAGCTGCATGGTCCCCTGGGGTAGAGAGAGGTGCCCAGTGGCAGCCGAGTCCATCGCTCCTCCGCCTTGCCTCTGCTGCCCGTACTGGCTCCGCAGATGCATCTGGGCACGGTCAAATTCATCTGCAACGCTAACAGAAGAGGGCAGGAGCTGAAGCCTGCGTGGAGCCACTGCTGAGATCACAGCGAGCTCGCTACGCCCTGCCGCAGCTCGCCCTGCCTCTTGCTTTTCCGAGCTTCCAGGCTTTTCCTTTGGTTTGTGCTCCTCTCTCCTGCCTTCCAGAAAATGCCTGCGAAGGGAAAGGGGGCCGGTTTGAACCAGAGGGATGTCATCTGCTCCGTAATGAATTTATTAGCGGTGTGCTTGTTGCAGAGCCCGCGGCGCCGGGATGCGCCGCTGCTCTGGGCTGGCTTCCCAGCCGCTGCGCTGCTTGGCTGGGAAGGGTTTAGCAGGGCAGCTCTGCCTCCTCTTGGGGTTTTGGCCTCTGTGGAGAGCCGTGGTTTACCCTGCAAGGACCTGAAGGTGCTGGCGTTGCTCTGGCTGACCCGCACTCCCCATCCCACTCCCTGGCCTCGGCAGCACTGGAGGCACTAAGGGAGGCAGCAGCTCCCAGAGCCATCCCTGCTGCCAGCACTCTGCCTGCTGTGCTGCCCACTGCTCGGCCTCTGGCAGGCTGGAGAGATGAAAAACATTGCCAAAGAAAGGTTATTTTCACCTGCTCTCTGTGTGAGTGCTGCAAGCCTGCAGACCCAGAGTCCCTGCTCCTGCCTGAAAGTGCCCAAGGCAGGAGCAGGTCTTTGTGGGGGCTGATCAAACCTCTTCTGCTCTGGGCATGCTGGTGAGGTGCCTGCTCCCTGTGCCAGTGATGCAGGCAGAGATCAGCACTGCCATGCAGTACCTAGACACATAGGCTGGGTCATACCAGTGACCCCCACCAAGGCTGCAGGGCAGTGGAGCTGCTTGCTGGCTGGTTGTGTGGATTGGGCTCCTTGCCTGCTCTTAGCTGGTTCTGGTGCTGGTCTCACCTTAGGCACTTAGAGTTGCAGCACTTTGCTCTGCTCTGCTTCCTCTCTCCCTCTAAGGAATCCTGGGGCAGCCTTTGCTGCCTGAGGTTGCAACACATCAGATGTGCTGGCTGGATGCAGGGATGCGTGGATGGGTGTTTTGGCAGCTGAGGAGCACCATGAGGATGGTGTGCCTGGCATGCTGGGTGGCACTGGGAGGACATGCTCCTCAGCTCCTCAGCAAGCCCCCAGGCTTTCAAAGGCTCTGAATTTTTTGCTGCTGGTGTTGAGCAGCACCAGCAGGTAGCTTTGACCTACAGCAGAGCTCTCCACGTGGCTTTGAAAACCTGGGATAGCTGATGGTGAAGCCAAAATGCTGTTGAACACTTTAGTTTTCCTAAGGAAAGCTATTTTGGTTTCATTTCTCTTTTGGCAGCAGCGTCTGGGAGGACAGCCTAAGCTTGGGGTGAAAGTGGCTTTGAAGGCCAGCACTGTGCTGGGGCCGAGCCCTGGGATGCAGTGGGATGAAGTAACAAGAGGAAATGGCCTCAAGTCATGCCAAGAGAAGTTGAGGTTGGATATTAGGGAGAATATTTTCGTCGAAAGGGTTAGCAGGCTTTGGAACAGCTTGCCCAGGGAGGTGGTGGAGTCCTCATCCCTGGAGGTATGTAAGAGTCATGTAGACGTAGTGCTTAGGTCTAGTGAAGGACTTGTAATGGTAGGCTAACGGTTGGGCTCGGGGGTCTCAGAGGTCATTTCCAATCCAGGCAGTTCTGGGATTGTGAGGTGCTGGGAGCAGGAGATCTATCAATGCCCTGCATCCCAGGAAGCTCTGCCTGCCTGGTGGCATGGAGGCCTGGGTTAGCCCTGCAGCTCACAGTGGCGTGGGGGGCGGTGGGCACAGGCGGTCAGCCTGGCGCTGGCAGTCGGTGTGGCACCGAGGGTGTTTCCAGTGACGTGGGTTGGACAGATGGTGCCCTTCTCCAGCCCAGAGTGGCATGTGCCCTCCTGATCAGCAGGCTCCAGCCTTGTCATTTCCTCTTTGCAGGGTTCCCGGCCAGGCTGTTGTGCCGCTCGTGTCTTGCTTGCTGCCTGCCCTAGATAAGCATCGTCCTGCCTGAGCATCGGTGCCTGGGGGGTGGACCGGGGGGGGTGGGGGGCAGCTGCCTTGAAAATAGAAGTGTCTCCAGCAAGGCTGCCTGGGGCTTTGGCAGAACCCCTGTCCCTGGGAGGTGGTTTGCCTTCCTCTGGGATTTCTGGGCTTAACAAATGGCAGAGCCTGGTGAGCAGCAGGGGTGGGACCAAGCAGAGATGTGGCATCTTGCATGCCGTGAGCCAGGACTGGTTTGGATGTGAAAGGGATGGGCAAGAGGGGGGACCAGGAGATGGGCGTCTTTGTTGGTGGCATGCTGACCTGCTTCCTTTCCTCTGCTGCCAGCTCTTTCTGGCCTTTGTGCTCGTGATAAAAGCCAGTGTTTAAATAAATGCTGGGGAATGGTTTCCTTGCCAGCTTCAGAAAGGGACTGAAGATTCCTGCAAAGTTCCTGCCAGAACTAGGGCAAGAAAAGCTGGGTGGGCTTGAGGGGAGTTGTGGCAGAGGTGCATTTGCCTGTGCAGGGCTGCAGAGGCTCACTGTTGGTTTCCATCTTGTTTGCTCTAGGAAGGGGGATGGATCACAGTGTGGTTTGGGTTGGAAGGAAGCCTCAAAGACCATCCAAGGCAACCCTCCTGCCAATGGCAGGGACACTGTATGAGGTTGCTTAGAGCCCCATTCAAATTGACCTGGGGCTCTGAGCATCCAATGCAACCCTCCTGCCAATGGCAGGGACACTGTACAGGTTGTGTAGATCCCCATCCAACCTGACCTGGGGCTCTGAGCAACCTGACCTAGTGTTAGGTGTCCCTGCCCATGGCAGGGTGTTTGGAACTAGATGATCCTTGAGGTTCCCTTCCAGCCCTGGCAATTCTATGGTTCTGTGACATTTGTCCTGGAATTGTGGTGGTTCTCCAGCCTTGAGATCTTTGGAGAAGCATTTCATGAACTCGTTATTGAAGTAGAGGCTGCCATGAGCAGTGACAAGACTGAGAGCTGCTGTTGACTTAGTCACCTTAGGTTGAAAAGACAGTTTTATGGGGAGGGGTAGGTACTGCATCTGACTTACTTCAACGTAAGAGGCATCTCTCTGGAGGCCATGCTGGCTGCAGAGCACGAGGGGCCCATAGGGTGATGTGCAGCTGCCTGTGGAACGTGGGGCAGCGACGAGGTGAGCAGGGACTCTCTTAAATCCTCCGACCCATCCCACTGGCTCCTTCTCTCTTGCCAAGATGGAGTGAGGAGAAGAAACTTTTCCACCCCATTAATTTTCCATTTCCCTCCGTCATGTATCTGCTGTGGATAATAATCTTTTAAATGTCTCCTTGTACAGAGGGCTGTAATTTGTCTTTCCCCCCACGGGCTCGCATCCTCTGCCTTGCCGGGACAGGAGGTGTTGTCATCTCTGGTGACAGTGACACACGTGCTTCTGCAGACAAGGACAACCCCTCATTTCCCTGTTGTGGCTTTACTAGTTCTGTTGTGGGGGGGGGGGGTTTAAATTCTCTTCCACTCTCTGCACTCCACAGCACCCCTTTTTTGTCTTTTCCTATGGCAGCATCCCTGGTGTTTTCCCATCACAGCGTTCCCTGGCACCGCCGTTGCGCTCACACCTAGCTGAGGATGGCTCATAAAGTTCTCCCCTCCAGGTCTCTGGAAATGCATAGGTGTCATCAGCCTTGTTCTGTGCTTGCCCTGAGAAGCTGCACTGTGTGGTGAGCAGCTCTGGTGGTGTTTTGCCTTGTGCCTTTACTACTGGCGTTGGTTGTCCTCTGCTCTCCTGGCGTCCGCAGTGCTGTGGTGTGGCAGTGCCCAGGGTGTTCCACACCCTGCCTGCTCCTTGCACCAGCTCCTGGGAGTGAGTGAGCAAAGGAGAAGGGAAAGATGCTCCAGAGGAGCTCCTGAAGTTTGCAGGAAGCTCTCGCTGATGCCTCTCTCTGTGTCCTTACAGGCGAAGGACAGTGATGATGATGATGAAGTCACCGTCAGTGTGGACCGGGACCGCTTCATGGATGAATTCTTTGAGCAGGTAAGAAGTTTGTTTCTCCAGTGCAGCTTTAAAGCCAGTTCAGCACTTTCTGTTAGTGCTGGAGCAGGCTGCGGGGCTGTGGCACAGGCTCCACTGCAGAGGTCAGGGTGAGGATGGGGATCCTGCCCTGGCTGATGCTGCTCAGCTGATGCTTGGTGTCCTCAGGGGTTAGGCTCAGAGTGCTGGCTGGCAGGAACCAGGCTTCCATGCAGACCTGGGTCTGTCCTGGGCCCTATGGATGCTTTCCTGTACTACCTCCTCCTCCAGGAACCAGTGGAGCAGCTGGGCCAGATGACCACTCAGTGGGAGCCTGCAGCTGAGGCAGCCCAGCTTTCAGACCTCTCCTAAAAGCACCTCTGCGGAGTAGCAGTTCCTGCCTGGGGTTGATTTAATTTTGCGCCTCTCGTTACCAAACAAGAGGTTGTCTTCTGGCATGTGGGTGGCTGTAAGATCTGCATGCAGATTTTTAGCACACCCTTAGCATGGCATGTGTGTAGGGGGTGTTAAAATCTATCTGTGCAGGCAGTGGAGTGGGGAATGAACTAATCCCATGTGCAGATGGGAGAGGATGAGCAAAGTGGTGTGGTGTGAGTCGAAGGAGAAGGCTGAGCTCGAGGGTGGGCAGCCCAGGAGGCAGAGGGCACAAGTGGAGGTTTCCCCCTCTTGGTAGTGCTGGTGTTGTCTCCCTCTAGCAGAGAAGTGTGGGGAGATGCCAGCATGGATTTGGTGGCAAATGTGGCCTCCCTGCTCTGTGTGGTGAGTGTCAAAGTAGCTTTCTCAGTAGCAAAGAGCTGCTGGAGGCTGAGCTGGGGCTGAGCTTGGCTTGTGCAGCCTCAGCAATGTTCTCCACACTGGAGGTGCAGAGTCTTGGGAATGCATAAACCTGATGCTAATTTAAATAAAACCCAAACTGTTTTTAGTGTCCAAGGGTACAGAACACAGAGTCTCTACTACACTGCCGTGACCTCAAAGCTGGCTGCTGTGATGTGGCAGGTCTGGTTTCATGGGGGAGAGACTGAGGGAGTTGGAGCTGTTCAGTCTGGAGAGGAGAAAGCTCCAAGGTGACCTTATTGTGGCCTTTCAGTATCTTAAGGGAGGCTACAAGAAAGCTGGGGAGGGACTTTTTAGGATGTCAGGTAGCGATAGGACTAGAGGGAATGGAACAAAGCTGGAAATGGGGAGATTCAGACTGGATGTTAGGAAGAAGCTCTTCAGCGTGAGGGTGGTAAGGGCCTGGAATGGGTTGCCCAGGGAGGTGGTGGAAGCCCCATCCCTGGAGGTGTTTAAGGCCAAGCTGGATGAGGCTGTGGGCAGCCTGCTGTAGTGTGAGGTGTCCCTGGGCATGGCAGGGGGTTGGAACTGGCTGATCCTTGTGGTCCCTTCCAACCCTGACTGATTCTGTGATTCTACAGTTTGAGGATTCAGAATCACAGGATTTACCAGATTGCAAAAGACCTCTAGCATCACCGTGTCCAACCTATCACCTAACCCTTCTGTTTAACTAAACCCTGGCACTAAATGCCTCCTCCAGCCCCTTCTTAAACACCTCCAGGAATGGTGACTCCACCACCTCCCCGGGCAGCCCGTTCCAGTGGGCAATCATTTTTATCCCTGTAGAACTTCTTTCAGCTTGGGAAAATATTTGTCCAGGAGGTCGTTTGCTGTGGTTCAGACACGTCAGAGGCGCTTTGGGAGGGAGGGTTCCCCAAAGCCCAGGTCTCTCACGGGTCCATCTCCACAGGTGGAAGAAATTCGAGGGTTCATCGATAAGATTTCGGAGAACGTGGAGGAAGTGAAGAGGAAGCACAGCGCCATCCTCGCCTCCCCCAACCCCGACGAGAGTAAGTCACCTCTCCTCTCCTGCCATCCTTGCACATGGCTGCACTGCCCTGGGCCACTTGTGGGATCCTGGGCCACTTGTGGGGTGGAAAAGGTCAGGCAGAAATCCTCTCGTCTGCAGGTGGTTGGAAAGCCGCAAGCTGCCAAGGCTGCCAAAGGGTCCACGTCCAAGTGGAGACCAGTGGCAAGCAGAGTCCCTCAGGGAGCAGTCCTGGGACCAGTCTTGTTCAACATCTTTGTGGGTGACATGGGCAGAGGCATTGAGTGCAGCCTCAGCAAGTTTGCTGAGCACCCCAAGCTGTGTGGTGCAGCAGCCAGGCTGGAGGGCAGGGATGGCATCCAGAGGGACCTGCACAGGCTGCAGAGGTGGGCACAAGCCAACCTCAGGAGGTTCAACAAGGCCAAGGGCAAGGTCCTGCAGCTGGGTGGAGGCAATACCAAGCACCAATCCAGGGTGGGCAGTGCCTGGCTGGAGAGCAGCCCTGAGGAGAGAGACTTGGGGATGGTGGTGGAGGAGAAGCTCAACATGAGCCAGCAGTGTGCACCTGCAGCCCAGAAAGCCAACCAGAGCCTGGGCTGCATCAGAAGCAGTATGGGCAGCAAGGTCAGGGAGGTGATTCTCCCGCTCTGCTCCACCCTGGTGAGACTCCACCTGGAGTAATGCATCCAGTTCTGGAGCCCCTGGGACAAGAGGGATGTGGAGATGCTGGAGTGTGTCCAGAGAAGGGCCATGAGGATGCTCAGAGGGCTGCAGCACCTCTGCTGTGAGCACAGACTGAAAGAGTTGAGGCTGGAGAAGAGGAGACTCCCAGGTGACCTTCTTCTCTGAACTGTTTCTAGAGGTCCCAGAAGGTTATCTCTGCACACATTTCCTTATGCCCATCTCCAGGTCAAGCCAACAGGCATTGCTAATTGCTCAGAAGATCTTGGCCCTTCCTAAAATGTCTCAGGCTCTCCTCTCCTAGCAGCTGCTCCTCAGCTAGAATTTATTTGGCCAAGCCTGGAAGTGAGGGATTTTCTCAGAGGAATTCACGTGTCTCAGACTGTTGCTCCATCATCCTCGGGGCACTTTTGGTCTCTGCTTTGCACTGTGGGATTTTGCAGTGCTTCTCTTTGGGTGTTTCCAGGGAAGAGCTGTTCTTGCTTTGCTCCTGGGCTCCTACAGCATGCACTGGCACTGTTGCTGCTGGGGGGCTGAGCCACAGCTTGGGCTGCAAAGGGCACTCGTGGCCTGAAAGCATAAAAATCTATTTAAAAGCCTGAGATCTGTAGTGAGCAAGATATGGTGACATTGACCTGACTTCCAGAAGCATCCAGGCCAGTGGGAGTGCTTCTGATTTCACTTTACAGCTTTACCTTAAGCATCCAGCATCTGTGCCAGATTGTATGGCCCTGCTCTGGCAGGGGGGTTGGACTCCATGATCTCCTTGGGTCCCTTCCAACCCCTAACATCCTGTGATCCAGGCCATTGGGAGTGCTTCTGATTTGTTTTACAGCTTTACCTTGAGCATCCAGCATCTGTGCTAAATTGTCTGGTCCTGCTCTGGCAGGGGAGTTGGACTTGATGAGCTCCTTGGGTCCCTTCCAACCCCTAACATCCTTTGAGCCTGTGATCCAGGGCATGGGGAGTGCTTCTGATTTTGCTTTACAGCTTTACCTTGAGCATCCAGCATCTGTGCTAGATTGTCTGGTCCTGCTGTGGCAGGGGAGTTGGACTTGATGAGCTCCTTGGGTCCCTTCCAACCCCTAACATCCTTTGAGCCTGTGATCCAGGGCATGGGGAGTGCTTCTGATTTTGCTTTACAGCTTTACCTTAAGCATCCAGCATCTGTGCTAGATTGTCTGGTCCTGCTCTGGCAGGGGAGGGTTGGACTCGATGATCTCTTTGGGTCCCTTCCAACCCCTAACATCCTGTGAGCCTGTGATCCAGGGCATGGGGAGTGCTTCTGGTTTTGTTTTACAGCTTTACCTTGCCTTGTTGTTGTAGAAAGTAGAGGTTCTCATGGCCCAGAACTTTTTGAGCAGCAGCATAAGAGCCTACACCTTGCTTAGAAATGAGTGTTCTGTAATCCTGTGGTGTGTGCAGGAGGTGTGGTGGAGCTCCTCAGATGCTTAGTGGTAGATAGGCTTGCAGAGTTGTAGAACCATAGAATGGTTTAGGTTGGAAGGGACCTCAAAGCTCAGCCAGTTCCAGCCCCCCTGTGCCATAGGCAGGGACACCTCCCACTAGAACAGGTTGCTCAAAGCCTCATCCAACCTGGCCTTGAACACCTCCAGGCAGGGAGCAGCCACAACCTCCCTGGGCAACCTGTGCCAGTGTTTTGTTTGGTTTGGTGTGGAAGAGACCTCCTTTAAAGAGCATCTAGTCCAGCCATGACTTACCCCAAGAGCTGACTCTCACATTCCCACAAGGCAGCACATGACCTGCCCTTACAGGGCCACCCATGTGTCCTGCTGGACACTGATGGTGTCCATTGGTAGCTTTTCCATTTTCTACCAGCTCAGCCAGACCGAGGGCAGCATCACTCCACCTCTACTCCTTCAGCCCCTAGTGAGGTGCAGGAAGCTGGGCAGAAGTCGAACCAAAGCTGGGTTTAATCTCTGGGTCAGTATTGGCTGGAGCTCAGTCCTGTGCTTGGGTTGGTCTTTTGGTAGAGGAGGAAGACTCCACGGGTACAATCCTCTGGGAAGCTGTAGTGTGCTTAGGTAGATGCAAGCCCTTGGAGCAAGGTCCTGCATGTGGTGAGGTCCAGGTGCCTGTGTGAGGCCAGGGTTTGCCTGGTGTGGGGATGGCCATGCTGGATTGGTTTTGCACAGCAGGGCTCATTCCTCCCCTCGCTGCCTGCTGATTCTTCTGGCTGCACAGACTGTTCTCAGATCCCTGTTGCTGCTGCTGCTGCCTGGGCTTATTTTGGTGCCCGGTGGGTGGGCAGCTGGCTGGCTTTGCCATCGTGCCAGGCGAGGTGGCAGTCCCCTGCCTGCCTGTTCCTTCATGCCCATTTGCCTGGGGCTGAGGAGGGTCTGCGCACTCTGCCGCTCCACGCTGCGGGGATGGTGGGGGGTGGGCAGCACCATCGTGGGGCTTGGGTGGGCTTGGAGCAGCTGAGGGGCTCTGCTTCTCCTTGGGTTGGGGTCGTTGCTGCTGCTGCCATTCCTCCTGGTTTGCTGCTTCCTTCTGCACTTGACCACAGCTGCTGGTAACCCTGCTCCTCAAATCCATTCTGCTGAGCTGCTGCATCTGTTGGTGTTCCTGGTGCTTGGAGCAGGCTGTGCATCCTCAGCCCTTGGTCTGGGCAGCTTCCCGAAGGAGGTGGCTTTGAAGGGCAAGGCCCCAGCCAGAGAGGGGTGAAATGATGATTTTCTTTTCTTCCGGGAGAGCTGGGCAGGAGTTCTCTGCCATTCATCTTCTCTGCGCGTCGCATCCTTCCCCGTGGCCACGCTCCGCAGCTCCTTGTCGCTGCCTGATGTAAGGGAGGCTGTTCCCTCCATGAATTGCCTCCAGCAACACAAATCTTTGTGTCTGAAGTCCTGTCTTTCAGCCCTGTCAGCCCAGTCCATCTCTGCGGGCTTTGGAAGGCACCACACATACTACAGACCCGCAAGCAGGTTCTGTTGTGGCTCTGCACCGGCACGGAAGGGGAGGTTGAGTTGTATGAGCACTTGACCTCCAGCTTCGTAATTTAAGCTGTGCAGCCTCGAGGTGGTGGTTTTGGACACCAGGGAACAGGTCCCAGGTGACATTGTTCAGGCTTTCTGTCTGCTGGAGGTGATGTGAATTATTTGGAGAGCAGCCTCTGTAATTCCTAGCAGACCATCTCCTGGCAGAGAGATGAGCCACGTGGACAAGGAAACAAATCATCGCTGTTCACCTCTGTCTAATGCACCCAGCCTGGTGCCAAAAAGGCAATTTGGAGTTGTCTTGGTGCCTGGGCACCAACCAGACATCTCTGAGCAAGTCTTGGTGCTCTCGAGTAAGCAGAACTTTGCTACTTACCAGGTGCTTTTGATGTGACCCCTCTTGAGGTGTCGCAGCTGGGAGCCCACTTGACTCAGGAGGTGCTGTTGGGTGGAAGGGAGGCTGCAGATGGCTCTGGCTGGATCTGCCCAACTTGGGTGTTGCTTTCCATGTCCTTTTGGTTCCCTTTCCCACTGCATAGAGTTTTTTTGGGGAGGTACATTTGCCCTGGTGCCTGGTCCCACCAGGGCAGAGAGGAGCAGTAGACAGACAGTCCCATGGCTCTGCTGGTGCCACCTGGCATTAGCAAACCTTGTGTGACATGGAGAAACCAGGGCTGCTTGGTGCAGGGATGAAGGTTTCTCTGACAACCAGCAGGGTCCAGGAGCTCCTGCAGAGTGGCTCCAGCACCTTGGATGGCTTGAGCATCTAGAGCAAAGCTGTACTTGTGGTGCCCATGGTCTCATCAGACCCCACCTGAAGTACTGTGTGCGGTTCTGGAGCCCCCAACACAAGAAGAACATGGAACTGTTGGAGTCAGTCTAGAGGAGGCCACGATCAGAGGGCTGCAGCAGCTCTGCTATGAGAACAGGCTGAGAGGGTTGGGGCTCTGCAGCCTGGAGAAGAGAAGGCTTTGAGGAGACCTTAGAGTAGCCTTCCAGTATCTGAAGGGGGCCTGCAGGAAGGCTGGGGAGGGAATATTGACAAGGTCTTGCAATGACAGGACGAGGGGGAATGGGTTCAAACTGGCAGAGGGGAGATTTAAACTGGATGTTAGGAGGAAGTTCTTTACAGTGAGGGTGAAGCAATGGAGCAGGTTGCCCAGGGAGGTTGTGGCTGCTCCCTCCCTGGAGGGGAGCACCTCTGCTGTGAGGACAGACTGAAAGAGTTGGGGCTGTGCAGGCTGGAGAAGAGGAGGCTCCCAGGTGACCTTCTTGTGGCCTTCCAGAATCTGAAGGGAGCTACAAAAAAGCTGGGGAGGGACTTTTTAGGGTGTCACGGAGTGCCAGGACTAGGGGGAATGGAGCAAAGCTGGAGGTGGGGAGATTCAGATTGGATGTGAGGAGGAAGTTGTACAGCATGAGAGTGGTGAGAGCCTGGAATGGGTTGCCCGGAGGGTGGTTGGGGCCAGATCCCTGGAGGTGTTTTTGGCCAGGCTGGATGAGGCTGTGGGCAGCCTGATCTAGGGTAGGGTGTCCCTGGGCATGGCAGGGGGGTTGGAACTGCCTGATCCTTGTGCTCCCTTCCAACCCTGACTGATTCTATGATTCTAAGATCAGTGAGTCCAACCATTACCAAACTCTGCAGCTTCCTCACTTTGAGGGTGCAGGAGCCCTGGAGCAGGCTGTCCAGAGAGGTTGTGGAGTCTCCTCCTCTGGAGATATTCCAAACCTACCTGGGCATTGTGACCTTGGGCAGCCTGCTGTGGGTGACCCTGCTTTAGCAGAACTAGATGAGGTCTCTTCCAGCTCCTGTGATTCTGTAATTACAATGCGGTAAGGCAAGAAAAGTTACTCTTCGGGGGAAGGTTTGGAATCTCATCCTGTTCCTTTTTTAAGAGGTAGTTAACACCTTGCTGCTGCATATTTGATTGAATTGCTGCAGCAATCAGAGCTTGGAGCATCCTTCTACATCTTTTTTAGGGCTTGTTTTGGGGAGGGGAAAAAAAAAAAAAAAATCACAGCGAGATCATCTCCGATTTCCCCTCCTGAGCCCCTTCCCTCCATCCCTTCTCTTTTATTGCCTCGCCACTCCGCCCACCCTCGGCACGCAGCTGCTGCCCACTCTCCCAACACGTCTCGCCAGCCCTCCCCGATCTCCTCCGGTCTCTTCCTGCCGCATTCCTGCGGCTCCCGGGGGGCTGCTCCCTGCCGGCCCCGGGCTGCGCATCCCTCCTTGGCGTGCGGATGCTTCGGCGGCTGCGGGGGAAAGGAAGGAGGGGAGCTGGGAATGGCGACTTCCCCCCAACCCCGCAGGATGATTAATCGCCGCATGGGGGTTTGCTGCCCATTTGCCGTTAATTGGGAGCCCTGCGGGGGAGCTGCGTGGTGGGGATCTGCCTCCTGGCGAGCGCCTGGGAGCTGCCGCTTCGGAGCGGTGTTTGCGGCGGCGGTTGCCAGCTCCAGCCCCGGCGGGCAGAGCCTTGCTGGCTGCGCAGAGCCTGCCCGGCAAGGGAGAGGCATCTCCAGCAGCAGAGATGGCCTTGACGAGGACTTGGGAGGTGCTGGCAGCAGCACCCACAGGTAGCTCCAGGCTGTTCTCCGTGCCTGCTCTTCAGCCCTGCTCCTGCCTGTGCCAGACGTCTGCACAAGCATTTGTCAGCGTTCCCGTGGGCATCCACCAGCCCTCCCACGACATCCCTACAGGTGCTCACACTGGCCCTGCTGCCTGCCTGCCTGCCAGTCACCCATCCTCCACATCTCTGCATCGTTTATTAGATACAACTATGACCTCAGATTTCCCAGGCTGGGCAGTGTTTGTGCCTGGGACCTGACCAAAAACTTGCTTAGGGCTTGGTGTTTGCTTTTGTTTCCACTTGTTGGGGTCCTAGGGAGACTGAGGTCCGTCCATCCATCCATCCATCCATCCATCCATCCATCCATCCATCCATCCATCCATCTGTCTCCATGCCTGTGCTGACACTGGGGTTGCTCTGACACAGCTACAGGACCTTGCAGTTCAACTGCATGATGTTCTGGACCAACTCCTCCAGCCTGTCCAGGTTCCTCTGGGTGCCACCCGCTCCCTCCAGCATTGCAGCTGCACCACTCACCTTGGTGTCACCTGCAGACTTGCTGAGGCTGCTCTCAGTCCCACTGCCTGTGTCCTTGATGAAGATCTGGAAAAGTCTTGGTCCACCATTTGTTTGCAGGCTTCCACTTGCACATCCAGCGTGGACTGCAGCTCCTTGGACGCAGCCATCCAGCCACTTCCATGTCCATCTCTAGTCCATCCATCTAACCCATCTCTTTCCAGTCCCAGTCTGTCCAAGTTCCCCTCCCTTTCCCTCTGGTGACAGCTCTGCTTCTGCACAGCTCTCTTCAGCTGTGATTCAGCAGTGGTGCTGGAAGCTGTCTTGCCAGCCTCTCACTCCTGTCTGTGCTGGTTTGAACCTCCAAGGTCATGGCCAAGCTCATGTTTGCTAGCAGTGGGGACTGCAGGACGTGCCACAGCCATCAGGGCCCTGGTGCTTTTCTGGAGCACTGCTGGCTGAATGGTGACTCTCTCCCTGTGCTGGGAGGAGATCCACACTCTGGCAGAGTGGATTCAGCCAGCTGCCAGCAAGCAGCGAGGTGAAACATCCAGAGTGAAACAACAGAGGACAGGACAGCAAGGTGCCTCTTGACCAAAAATCAGCCTCTGCAGAGAAGATCCTTGCACAAACCCACAGGCTGTGTCCCAGCACACTCTGGGGTCTGCAGGGGCCATGCACACCTGGGTTCTTCTGTACTGCTGCCCTACCTCAAAATGCCTCCCCAAAACACCAGCCCCAGTGGTGCTTCTGCAGGTTGTGCAGTTTGCTGCCCAGCTCTCAGGGCCTGCATCTCCTGCCTGTGACCAGGGGTTGCTCTCTGGTGTGCACTGCAGATGCTCTGCGGGCTGGGATGGAGATGTGAGCCTGCCCCCCATTGTGTCTACACTAAGGCTGTCCCCTCTGGCGATGCCTTGGCCTGCGCTTGGTGATGGTTTCGTGGGATGTGGAGCTGCTGAATAATTTTCCCTCACACCTGAGACTTTGTGCTGGCTCAGAGATGCAATTAGTGCAATCAGTGGATTGCTGGGCTCCGCTTTCAGGGACCTGTGGTGCCGTTAGCACGCTCCAGTTCCTTTCCTGTTGACAGTGCTGTGCCATGTTTGGACTGGTCTCCTCTGGAGACGGTGACATGAGGACATGTGGGCTGGGGAGGTGTTGCCAGAAATCCTGGCTTGTGACTTGGGAGGTTGTAACTGGGGCTTGGGTTGATGTTCCAGGCTTCACAGCCCGAATGTGTGATGCTGGTTGATAGGGACAGGGAAATTGGTTGTTAATCTGTCACCCCAACAGCAGTGCCTGCACCACCTTAGTGACAGCAATGGTCAGTGGCTGTCTGGACATCTCTGGCAAGCCAGAGATGAAAGAGACCTTGCATGGCCTTTTCTTCTGCCTAGCCCTTCAGCCTGGGAGGGCTTTCTTTTTTTTGGAGGGTTTCATTTGGTTCTGTTTTATCTTCTCTTGGTGAAGGCTTTGGCCAAGGTCTCAGCTGGCAGAGCCTGGCAGTGCCAGTGGGCGCCAGAGCTTGGTATCCCATGGGGTTTTTTTTCTGGTGGTTACAGGGATGAGTAGCCCTCTCTTGCAACTGCTTTGTTTTTCCAATGAGTTGTTCTTAAGGACTTCTTGAAAGCCAGGTCTTCCTTTCTCCTCCCTGTGCTCCCTCCACCACGGGAAGGCAGGACAAGGGGCAGTGTTTGAACCTTGAGCAGGGTGGATTTAGATTGGGCATTAGGAAGAAGTTATTTATTATGAAGGCGGTGGTGAGACACTGCAATAGGTTTCCCAGGAAAGTTGTGGATGCCTCATCCCTGGAAGTGTTGAAGACCAGGCTGGATGAGGCTTTCAACATCCCTGGCTAGTGGGAGGTCTCCCTGCCTATCACAGGATGATAGGCAGGGATTGGATGATCTTTTAAGGTAATTTCCAACTCAAGCCACTCTGTTTCTCTTCCCGTGGCCCTGGAGACCTGCCCACCAATTCTGCCTCAGTTTCTGTGGGGCTGCTGAAGAGAAAGGTTTCCTGAGGACAGGCAGTGTCAGCCTTGAGCCTGCTTTTAATGCTAGTAGAGCCTCCTTTAATAGGTTTCAGCTTCTTGCAGCCTCATACTGTTAAGGAGCCCCACAGAGGTGGAGCAGAACTCTCATTTCCTAATCAAGTTATCAGATTATTAGCAAGAATGCAAATGAGAGAGCTGCTTTGGTTGCAAGTGGAGAGAAGTGCTGTCTGGAGACACTCTCTGCCATGAGCACCACACAGCAGACAATGGAGGATCAGGCAAGGCCAAGTAATTGTCAGGGAAAGAAGATAAAATGCAACTGGGATGTGACCTCCTCTGATTCCTGGCTTGGGGCTCTCCCATGAAAGATTATTTGATTTTTAATTTTTTTTCCATCTTAATCATATGGAGCTGTAGATGTCAGAAGCAGTTACTGAGTCACTCCATGAGCCCACCCTACTGCTGGAAGAGCTCGTGAAGAGTTAATGGATGATTAATTAGCTTTGAGGTAAATAATTAATCAGCTGGTGTAGACTCCAACGTGGCCAGAAGGTGGTTTCTGATCTGTAAATACTGATGTGCACGCAGCTGAAGGCTGCCTTGTGCAGATATTATTTATGAGTGGCCTCCAGCCCTTTGCAAACCATCTCTTTGTGCACTGGTAACAAGAAGAGTGAATCCTCCTCGTGCTTAAATGAAGCTTCCTGGGCCTCAGCTTCCACCCAGTGCCCCTTGTGCTGGCATTGGGCATCACCCAGCAGAGCCTGGCTCCAGCCTCCTGCCACTCACCTGCACATCTTTATAACCATTGCTGAAGTCACCTCTCAGTCTCCTCTTCTCCCAGCAGCACAGCCCCAGCTCCCTCAGGCTCTCCTCATAACAGAGCTGTTCCATTCCCTTTCTGGGCTCAGTGCTGGACTCTCTCAAGCAATTCTATGTCCCTCTTGAACTGGGGGGGCCCAAAACTGGACAAAGAACTCCAGATGTGGCCTCACCAGGGTGGAGTAGAGGGGCAGGAGAACCTGTCTCGACCTACTAACCACAGCCCTTCTAATCCACCCCTGAATGGCATTGCCACATCCTGGCCACCAGAGCACATTGCTGGCTCATGCTCAGCCTCCCATCAACTAGGACCCTCAGATCCTTTTCCCCTTTACTGCCATCCAGCAGCTCAGTCCCCAACCTACACTCTGCTCCCTGGGGTTGTTCTTTCCTAGGTGCCAGACTCCACACTTGCCCTTATTGAATTTCATTCAGTTTCTTCCTGTCCAAGTCTGGCTGAGTGGCAGCAGAGCCTTCTGGTGTGGCAGCCTCTCCACCCAGTTTGGTGCCATCAGCAAATCTGCTAGACAGTGCCCTCTGTGCCCAGGTCATTGGTGGATATATTGAATGCTGATAATGGATATATCAAATGGACATATCCATCAGTGGATGGATGTATCAAATGGATATATCCATCAGTGGATGGATGTATCAAATGCTGATAATGCAGACTCGAGTCTCTGTCAGTTCCATCCCTTCTGTGGTACCATGGTGTGAAGCCATCACTTGTTCCGTGCCTTTGCACTTGTTCCGTGCTTTGGATATCATTTGGCTTTTTTACTGTGACATGGAAAGGTTTTAGAGTTGCATTAATACCTCAGAAACCATAGTTAAACAGTGGGGGCTGTAACATCTGGATGGGTTGTGTCAAAGGGTTTTGAGTTTGCTGAGGTTATCTTCAGGTCTTCACTTCTACTTCAAGCAAGTATTAGTCTTTAATCTCTTAATGTAAGTGTCATCTTAAAAAAAGGACAGGCTGAGAGAGTTGGGGCTTTTCAGCCTGGAGAAGAGAAGGCTTCCTTCCAGATCTTAGAGAAGCCTTCCAGTATCTGAAGGGAGCCTACAGGAGGGCTGGGGAGGGTCTTGTAATGACAGGGCAAGGGGGAATGGGTTTAAACTGGCAGAGAGGAGATTGAGACTGGATGTTAGGAGGAAGTTCTTCACGGTGAGGGTGATGAGACACTGGCACAGGTTGCCCAGGGAGGTTGTGGCTGCTCCCTCCTTGGAGGTGTTCAGGGCCAGGCTGGATGGGTCCTTGAGTGACCTGTTGTAGTGGGAGGTGTCCCTGCCTATGGCAGGGGGTGGGAACTGGCTGATGTTTCAGGTCTCTTCCAACCTAAACCATTCTATCATTCTATAAAACAGGCTCAGCAGAGTAGGGACCTCCACCTCATATAAAAAGCCCCTGGGGTCAGCCAACCTCTTGAGAGGAGTCTCTGAAGCTCTGGAGGCAGTTGGGTCAGCTGAGCGTGCATTAGCATTTCTCTAGAGCAAAGAGGCAAGGCACAGTTTGCTTCTGAGGTTGCTGCAATTAAAACAGTGGACAGAAAACCACAAGTTTCTCCCAAAAAGTTTCTGGGTCAAAAGCAGAGCAGGGCCAGACCTGCTGGGTGGTTTCTTCTGTGCTGGCTTTGCCTTTGGCTTGTCGGAACGACGAGTGATGCTACCTTGCTCTTCTCAGCTGGAGGGTACTGCTGCTGCTGTTCCCAGACAGCCAGGTCTTCTCTTTGAAGCTTTTCCACTGAAGCACCCAGACTGAAGTTCTGAAGTTCTCTTAGCTGGCCAAAGCCACTGGTGAGAAGCTGCAGCCAGTGCGACCTCCACCAGTCCTTTCCTTTCTCGTTCTTTTTAGCAGAGTGAGAAACTTTTGAGAAGAGGTGGCCGTGTGGGGGCTTGAAAGGCAGCTTCTTCCTAGAGGAGGCACAGCTGAGAGAGGCAGACACTGAATCTGCTCTCCTGATGCAGGCAGCAACAGCCTGCCATGTGGTGGAGAGCATCTTCCTCCCTGTATCCGGGCTTGGAAGGAGCGCTGGAGGCTCCGCATCACTTCTTGTCCCCCCACCTGCTGTCTTCTGATGAAAGACAATCCAGACCTCACACTGCTTCCCAGATTTTGGGGGGAAAGGACCTGCTGAGCACAAGGTCACCCCTGTAAAAGCATCAGCCTGTGGTGATGGTAGAAGACAACACCGTGTGGGGGGCAGATCCTGAGCTGAGGAGCACTTTGTGAAGCTGGCGTTGTTCAGCCTGGAGAAGAGAAAGCTCAGGGCAGACCTCATTGCTTTCTGCAACTACCTGAAAGGAGGTTGTAGCCAGGTGGGGTTGGGCTCTTCTCCCAAGCATCCAGTGACAGAACAAAAGGACACATCCTCAAGCTGCACCAGGGCAGATTTAGGCTGGATGTTAGGAAGAAGTTCCTCACACAAAGAGTGATTGGCATTGGAATGGGCTGCCTGGGGAGGTGGTGGAGTCCCCATCCTTGGAGGTGTTTAAAAGGAGCCTGGAGGAGGCACTTAGTGCCATGGGTTAGTTAATTAGAAGGTGTTGGGTGATAGGTTGGACTCAAAGGACTTTCCCAACCTGGTTGATTCTGTGCAATGCTGTGCATAGTCAGCGTTGTTTATTTTTTTGTTTTCCATTGAGAGCTTAGAGGGTTTGACTTGTGAATTAAAAAAAAACAAACAACAAACCCTAGCATGTCCATGCCTTCAGAATGCCTTTATTTTTGCTGAGCAG
>VWZI01014194.1:65367-95312 GCA_013396835.1 Psilopogon haemacephalus
TTTTTTTTTTTTTTTCCCCCTAGTCTGACACCAAATCTTTAATCATCTGCTCCCTGAGTCCAGGCTGGTGGTGTGGCTGTGATATACTCCCACATCCTCCTATTAAAAGAAGGATGTGGACATGCTGGAGCGTGGCCAGAGAAGGGCCATGAGGATGCTCGGAGGGCTGCAGCACCTCTGCTATGAGGACAGACTGAAAGAGTTGGGGCTGTGCAGGATGGAGAAGAGGAGGCTCCCAGGTGACCTTCTTGTGGCCTTCCAGGATCTGAAGGGGGCTACAAAAGAGCTGGGGAGGGACTTCTTAGGCTATCAGGGAGTGACAGGACTAGGGGGAATGGAGCAAAGCTGGAGATGAGGAGATTCAGATTGGACGTGAGGAGGAAGTTGTACAGCATGAGAGTGGTGAGAGCCTGGAATGGGTTGGCCAGGGAGGTGGTTGAGGCCAGATACCTGGAGGTGTTTGCAGCCAGGCTGGCAGAGGCTGTGGGCAGCCTGATCTAGGGTAGGGTGTCCCTGGGCATGGCAGGGGGATTGGAACTGGCTGATCCTTGTGGTCCCTTCCAGCCCTGACTGATTCTGTGATTCCATTCTATG
Organism: Psilopogon haemacephalus; assembly: GCA_013396835.1. NCBI lineage: Eukaryota > Metazoa > Chordata > Aves > Piciformes > Megalaimidae > Psilopogon > Psilopogon haemacephalus. Next base: position 65,962 of record VWZI01014194.1, read on the forward strand.
ATCCCTGCTTGGCCATGCAGGCAAACAAAGGCAGGCTCTCTTTGCTGCTTCTCCTGCCTTGCACATTTTGCTTTGATCAAAACCTTCACCTCTCCTGGACCTAATTTTGCTTCTGAGCTGTCTTAGATCCAGCCCACTGAAATGTGCTCAGCAGCAGCAGTGCTTCTGTCACACCTGCAACAGCTGGAGGCTGCTGTGCCTTTTGCTGAGCATTGTCTGTTGTTCACTGAGAGGCAGAGTTGGGCTTTGCAGTCTGTGCTTGTCACCCCTCAGTCTCCTCTTCTCCCAGTTAAAGAGAGGCTCCCTCAGCCTTTCCTCAGGAAAGACATGAGGACCTTCTGCCTGCTGCCTATGGGGCAACAGGGAGATGCAGCAGGGGCTTCACTTGCTCAGCAGTGAAACTGGGAAGAGATTATTGCAGTCTGCCGAGGAGGAGACAGGCAGCAGTGGTTGGGCTGCCAGCAGCAGGTACTTCAGGCAGAGCTGGACAGGTAGTGTTGGCTTTGGGCTGAGCTGGCTAATGAGTTTTGGGTGAGCAGTGCTGCCAGTGGGGAAGGCAAATAGTGGCAGAGAAAGGAATCTGGTGGCAGGGGAGGCTGAATTCCGTCGCGTGGAGAGGGAACAGCCTGGGGAAGCCATAATGCTATAGTTATGGGAGACAGAGAGTGGAAGCAGGACAAGCCTGATGTAGTGGGAGGAGGGCAGCTTTGGAGGAGGCTGCCGAGATATGGGTGAGATGGGCCTAAGGAGGGAGTGTGGGGAGGAAAAGCCTTGGAACAGGCTCCCCAGGACAGTGAGGGACTGAAAAGCCACATAGATGTGGTACTGAGGAGCATAGTGTAGTGGTAACCTGATAGTGCTGGATTGCCACTTGGACGTGATGATCTTAAGGATCTTTTCCTACTTAAACGAGGCTGTGATGCTACGACCACCATGAGACAGCGCACAAAAAGTATTTCCTATGCGAGAGCTGAGGAGGGCGAGTGAGCCCTCGGCTGCTGCTGTGCGCCATCCCAGACCCGCATCCATCCCTCCGTCCTGGTTTCCCTTCCCTTTGTGCGCCGCCCGAGCGCATCCCCTGCGCTGCTCTGCCGTGCTTTGGGCAGCTCTCTGTTATTTTCTGTTTGTTCAAGCCGCGCTGCTTTATCTTCCTCGTTAAGGACAAGTTTGTTTTCCTTCCCTTCCTCCCACCGTTCCCGGTTTTCGTTTCGAGCGGTCAAATGCAACCTGCCCTTCCCTGAGGGACACCGAGCGAGAGGAACGGCGGGACGGTTTGGGGGGGTGAGGCGGAGAGCCCCAGCGAGGTCTGCCGCTCACGGTGGTCCCTTTGCTTTTGGGATTTCCTGTTCGCTCCCCTCCCTTAAGGAGCCCCGCGGCGGCTGCTGCCGCGCCGGTGACGCCGGTGACTGACGTACCGGGGCGGGCAGGCAGGCTGGAGAGAGCCGTACCGGGGCGGGCAGGCAGGCTGGAGAGAGCCGTGCCGGGGCGGGCAGGCAGGCTGGAGAGAGCCGTACCGGGGCGGGCAGGCAGGCTGGAGAGAGCCGTACCGGGGCGGGCAGGCAGGCTGGAGAGAGCCGTACCGGGGCGGGCAGGCAGGCTGGAGAGAGCCGTACCGGGGCGGGCAGGCAGGCTGGAGAGAGCCGTACCGGTACGGGCAGGCAGGCCAGGACTGGCAGGCAGGCTGGAGCGAGCCGTGCCGGAGCGAGCCGTGCCGGGGCGCACGTCGGCACTGCCTGCTCCGCTCCCGCCGCCGTGGGGAGGGATGGGAAGAGCTCCGCACGTCCAGAGTCGCTGAGGATGCTGGATGGGGAGATGCTGGGCGGTGGTGGTAAGGAAGGGCTGGCCAGAGGCTGCTGCCGTTCCTAACCCTCAGCGCGGAGGGTGGGCTCCGGCCGGCGGCGGCTGCCGTCTGGCTGCTGAGCCACATCACAGGAGGACAGGATGTCCAGGGGTGGAAAGGACCCAAAGAGATCATCGAGTCCAACCCCGCCCTGCCAGAGCAGGACCAGAAAATCTAGCTCGAATCACATAGGAATGCATCCAGACAGGCCTTGAAAGGCTCCAGAGGAGGAGACTCCAGAGCCTCTTTGGGACTGTTCCAGTGCTCTGGGACGCTTCCAGGCCAAGAAGTTGCCCCTTGTGTTGAGCTGCAACCTCCTGGGCTGCAGCTTCCATCCATTGCTCCTTGTCCTATCCCGGGGAGCAGTGAGCAGAGCCTGCCCCCAGCTCCTGACCCCCAGCTCTCAGATATTTATGAACATTGATTAAATCTCCTCTCAGTCTTCTTTGCTCCAGTGTAAGCAGCTCCAAGTCCCTCAGCCTCTCCTCAGGCAGTGCTCTAGTTCCCTCATCATCCTTGTAGCCCTCCCTTGGACCCTTTCCAGCAGATCCCTATCCCACTTCAACTGGGGAGCCCCAAACTGAAGGCAGTACTCAAGATGAGGTCTCAGCAGGGCAGAGCAGAGGGGCAGGAGAACCTCCCTTGATCTGCTGGACACGCTCTTAATACAGCCCAGGATCCCTTTGGCCTTCTTGGCCAAAAGGTCACATTGCTGTGCCATGGATGAGGGGGAGCTTCTTGATTAGAAGCAGTTTGCTTCCAGTTTCTGTAAGTGAAGGAAGTGAGGAGCTCTGCAGCAAGGCAGCCCTGTGATGTGGGGAGGGGGTAGAAGAGGGCTCAGCCCCAGCACGAGTCTCACCGGGAGGCAGGGACCTGCCTTGCTGTATTCATGGGGATGTTGATGCAGGAGAGCATGGATGGGCCAAACCTTGACTTGCTTGCCATGGTTACCTGCTCACCCCAACAGTGCCCCCGGGGGTCTGGGTATTGCCAGGCTCAGTGAATGAAGCCAGCTGCTGAAGCTGGGGAGAGCTGGCTCTGTCCTGGAGGGTCTTCAGCAGGTGCTTGGCAGTGCAGCTGTGAGGTCTCTGCAACCAGTGCCAGAACTGCCCCTGCCGAGGGCCTAGCAAAAAATAGTTTAGTTTGAACATAAGGAGGAAATGTTCTGTGATGAGAGCGTGAGACACTGTCCCAAAGCTGCCCAGAGGAGCTGTGGATGTCCCATCCCTGGGAGTGTTCAAGGTCAGGTTGGGTAGGGCTCAGAGCTACCTGATCTGGTGGGAGCTGTCCCTGTGCGTGCCTGGGACTGGATGAGCTTGGGAGGTTCCTTCCAACCTAAACCATCCTGTGAGTCCCTGACTCTACAAAAAAGATACCTGAGCAAGTTCCCAGTCCTCTGAGGTGGCTTTTTCCTTTTTTTTTTTTTTTTGACATTTCCCATCTGTTTCCTGCTGCCTCTTTAGTGACATTTTGTCACCTAAGCTGCTGTTGAAGCTTCCTGATAAAATCATCAATCAAGCTGGTTTTTTTAAAGAAAAAAAAAAATGCTGGACCGGGTAGCAGAGGTGTCTGAACTCTTCTCTGGGTGCTTTCTGGGGGCTTTCTTTCTCACCTGCTGCTTTGGCTACTGAATAACAGCATCTCAAGGAGTGTTCTGTCACAGCTGAAGTCCTGGGTAGTAGGACTTCTTTGGGTCATTTTTTTTTTTTTCCTAAATCCATCGGTGCTAGATAAAAAGGTTTTCTTTGCCACTGGAGGTTAAGACTTGCTCTTTGTCATGGAAATGTGCAACTCTAAAAATAACCTCTCCACAATTCCCTGGCTTGGCTGCCTTTCAGCACAAAGCTCTGTGCCTCTTTGTCCAGATCCCAACGCCCTATGTGATCCACATCACCTTGTGCATGGGGTGAAGGACTTGCCTCCTCCCAGTCCCTCAGTCAGGCCCTGCTTCTCCACCACCCTTTGATCTCCTCGGTGGCCAAGCTCCCTAGCTAGTGCAGACTCTCTAGCTTGGACTCACTCTCTCATGCTGGACAGTTTAAATAGGGCATTCAGGGTATGTCTGCTGTGGTGTGGTGTACCATGAGAGGGGTGAGAGCCTGGAAGGAGTTGCCCAGGGAGGTGGTTGGGACCAGATCCCTGGAGGTGTTTGCAGCCAGGCTGGCAGAGGCTGTGGGCAGCCTGCTTTAGGGTAGGGTGTCCCTGGGCATGGCAGGGGGGGTTGGAACTGGCTGATCCTTGTGGTCCTTTCCAACCCTGACTGATTCTATGATTCTAAATTGCTGCCTGGGGTGAGTCATGCAGAAGTGAGCGTTGTTGGTAGACTTGTGGGATTTTTCCTTTTGCTCCCAGCAGAGCTGTGCTTGTCCTTGTCCAAGGGGACTGGTCCACCAGACAAGCCAGAGTTAGATGTGTGGTGTAGATCCTGGTGTAGACTTGTAGCAGGTGTGGTAGTGCAGGCCTGTAGAGTGGCATCTGACATAGCCTGGGGGGGGGTCACTTGACCTCCAGAGCTTCCTGTGCTGGGCTCAGGGTTTTGGAGATGTAAAAATTATTTTTTTTTTTAATGTTTGTGTTTGGGGGTTTTTTTTTTCGTTGGTTTGTTTTGGTTTTTTTTACCTCAGTCTGATTCTGCTGCAGTCATATCCAGTGACTACCTTCTAGAAAAAGGGCGAGAGAAACCAGCACTACTCCTGGGATGGGGAGAAAGTAGTGTGAGCTGGGGTGATGGTGAGCACAATCAGGTCACCAGAATCATCACATGATGGACATTATACCTGAGGGTGGATTAGAGCCAACCTCCCAAAGGAGGAGAGGGTAAAAAGAGAAGGGTGAAGGTGCAGAGCCAGAGTGCAGGGAATAAAGTGTCCAGGTACAGGAGACACAATCAAGTTCAACCAGACCAACTGCAAGGTCCTGCACATGGGTCAGGGCAATCCTGAGTACCAGCACAGTCTAGGGGGTGGAGGGATATAAGGGAGGGATGGATGTGATGTAGAGATGGATGGGATGAAGGAATGGATGGGATGGATGGATGGGATGAAGGGATGGATGGATGGATAGGATGGATGGATAGATGGAGAGAGGAAGGGAGGGAGGGAGGGATGGATGGATGGATGGATGGATGGATGGATGGATGGATGGATGGATGGATGGAGAGCAGCCCTGCAAAGGAGGACTGAGGGATATTGGTGGGTGACTGCATGACTGCAGCAGAGAAAGCCAAGCATCTGCTGGGCTGCATCTCCTGTGGCCAGCAGGTCGAGGGAGGGATGCTGCTGCTTTGCTGCTGCATCCTTCTGTTCCTTATGACTTATCTCTAACTCCTATTTTTGGAGTTTTACTTTTAAAATTTACACTTAATTTTCCCACGCATGGCTGGGACCGGGAGAATATTTTCCCATCCTCTCCCAGTGGCACAGAAAGCAGAGGTGGGAGTTGGAAGGGTCTGGAAAACCCAGCCAGCAGCAGCCTGAAGGACAACAGGAATTTTCTGTGACGTGCTTAAGGAAAGGCAGGAAGGTCTCAGCTGATTTGGTGCATGAAGTAATGGAAAATGAGAGAATAACACAGAAAGGGCAGAAAGTAGTGAGAAACACTTTTTTTTTTTTTTTTTTTTGGGTGCTGGAGAGAACACGTGGTGTGTCTGAGGACGATGCAGTTGCTGCCTTCCAACACAAGCTCAGGTTGTTGCTAAACATTTGGTATCCAAAATAGACTCTGCTGGATCCCAGTCTTACCTGAGGGTATCGATCGGGAAGTTTTCCAAGAGCTGAGTAAGGTGGTGGGAGATGCTGCCTCTGCTCTTAGTGTTGATTTCCAATAAGTCTCCACATCCCTCACGGGCATCAGGAGCCTGGGAAGTAGCACAGCCTCATTTTTTTATATATATATATATATGGGGTTTTTTTTGGTAAAGACAGAGCAAGGGAAGGAGCTGGATAATTATTGGCTGCTTAATACGACCTTGCCTCTGGGCAAAAGAGTGGAGCAATTTGAGGTGGAATTCGATCGAGACAGCAAAAGGAGGGTAAGACAAAGAGTGTGGTTTGGAGTGGTAAAAATAGATCTGAGCAGCTTTTATTTGGTGCCTCTGCACACTGAGTGCCTGTGGGGAGGGCCTGTGCTTCCTCTGAGCCCCAGCACTGCTGTCCCAAAGCATCCTGCATCCATCCTGGAGCATCCCAGGGACTTGGGCGTGGCTGCAGGCAGGATGGGAGTGTGCAGCAAGGAGGAACAGCTTGTGGTGGCATTTGGTGCCACCTTGGAGCTAATGGGAAGGGCATCGAGAGGCTCAGAGGAGAGCTGTGGGCAGGACAGGGCACTGGGAAGGAAACCATGGGAATGGTGTGGCCAGCAGGACCATGGCAGTGATCATCCCCCTGTGCTCAGCACTGGTGAGGCTGCAGCTCAAATACTGGGTTCATTTTGGGCCCTCCCCACTGCAAGAGAAACATTGAGGTGCAGAAGTGCATCCAGAGAAGGGCAGCAAAGGTGGTGAAGGGTCTGAAGAGCAGGGCTGGTGAGGAGCAGCTGAAGGAACTGGGATTGTTCAGCTTGGAGAAAGAGAGGCTGAGGGGAGACCTTCCTGTGTTCCACTGCTCCCTGAAAGGAGGCAGGAGCCAGGTGGGGTTTGGACTCTTCTCCCAAGTAACAAGTGGCAAGATGGAACAGCCTCAAGTTGCACAAGTGGAGGTTTAGGTTGGACATTAGGAAAAAGGTCTTTCTGTCAAGTCCTAACACAGGCTGCTCAGGGAAGTGGTGGAGTCCTCATCCCTGGAGGCATCAAAAAGCTGTGGAATCATAGAATCAGTCAGGGTTGGAAGGGACCACAAAGATCACCTTGTTCCAGCCTCCCTGAGATGTGGTGCGAAGGGACATGGTCAAGTGGTGACCTGGCAATGCTGGGTTAATGGTTGGACTTGATGATCCTAAAGGTCTCTTCCAACAGAAAAGATTCTATGGCATAAAGCTCAACCCTAGACCAAAGCTTCTCTCTCTGCAGGAACTGAGGGGACAGCTCCATGGAGCTGGTGGCTGTGGGAGCATCCCTGCTTGCCTGGAGTGCTTAGTGGCAGGAGGAGCAGCACAGACAACCCCAGCTTGGCTGTGGGGTGTGGGGAGTCTGCCTTGTCCTCTTCAGCATCGCAATCATAGAATGGTTTAGGTTGGAAGGGACCTCAAAGCTCATCCAGTTCCAACCCCCCTGTGCCATAGGCAGGGACACCTCCCACTAGATCAGGTCGCTCAAGGCCTCATCCAACCTGGCCCTGAACACCTCCAGGGAGGGAGCAGCCACAACCTCCCTGGGCAACCTGTGCCAGTGTCTCACCACCCTCACTGCAAACAACTTCCTCCTAACATCCAGTTTCAATCTCCCCTCTGCCAGTTTAAACCCATCCCCCATCATCCTGTCATTACAAGACCTTGTGAATAGTCCCTCCCCAGCCCTCCTGTAGCCCCCTTCAGATACTGCAAGCCTACTCTAAGGTCTCCTTGAAGCCTTCTCTTCTCCAGGCTGCAGAGCCCCAACTCTTGTAGCCTGTCCTCATAGCAGAGCTGCTGCATCCCTCTCAGCATCTTTGTGGCCTCCTCTGGACTCTCTCCAACAGTTCCATGTCCTTCTTGTGCTGGGGGCTCCAGAACTGCACACAGTACTCCAGGTGGGGTCTGAGGAGAGCAGAGTAATCTTAGTCCTTGACGCTGCTGTGCTCGGCAGGGTGACTCTGGCTGCAGCAGCAGAGGTGTTGTGGTTCTTCAGCTTGCTGTCGCTGCGCGGGAATGGTTAAATAGATCCCAGTGAGTCACTTAAACAGACGCCGTGGATGTGAAAATAATTGTCTGGGAAGCCTGTGCCTGCCAGGTCGCCGAGTAATCCTCGTGTGTCCTGTGACTCAAAGCCAGCCAGAAGGAGCGTTTTCTGCCTGCTGCTCAGTTGGAAATATTTGAAGGGAAGGCAGCCCAGCTGCCTGTGTCCCTCCATCCATCCATCCATGTGGTCCTGTCCCCTTCCCGAGTGTCCAGCTGAGGGAGGATGCTCATTCATGCTCCCCGCTTGCTGCGGCAGCATCACTGCAGCCCAACCCTCAGGCTGAGCTGACAGGAATTGTTTAGCAGTGAGGGAATTGAAGGTGGGGATGAATAGGAAGGGACCTTCATAGAATCATAGAATCAGTCAGGATTGGAAGGGACCACAAGGATCATCTAGTTCCAAACCCACTGCCATGGGCAGGGACATCCTACCCTAGATCCGTGCCTTGGGAAAAACGGGTTGCCCAGGGAGGTTGTGGCTGCTCCCTCCCTGGAGGTATTCAAGGCCAGATTGGATGAGGCCTTGAGGGACCTGTTCTAGGGGGAGGAGGTGTCCCTGCCTATGGCACAGCGGGGTTGGAGCTGGCTGAGCTTTGGGATCCCTTCCAACCTAAACCATTCTGTGATTCAACCACCCTGAGAGTCTTTCCCAGCGGAAGCAATTCAACTCTTCTTTGGTTCCTTACACACAAGTGCCTTCAAGAATGGGGAGAAGAGGAACAATTAATTAGTCACTGAAATGAGAACTCAGGCTGAAGTCCTTGCAGACTCTGAAGTCCTTGCTCTGTCTGGCAGACAGCTCACTGCAGGTCCCTGGTGCCACCGCCGCGTTGGCTCCCTTGGAAATGCAGCGGCAGCCTGGAGTGAAGGTGGCACAGCCCTGTGGGTTTCCTCCTTCTCCCAGTGGTGCTGGAGCTCTTAGCTCTGAGTCAGGAACGTGTTCAGCTGTCAGTAGGATGTGACCTTCCCCCAGCACATTCCCAGCACCGTGATTTCCTAATTGCGCCTGTGAGTGGCAGCTGGGAGCGTACAGCACCGGAGCTCCCCCAGCCCTCGGCGTGACTCAGTCGATGTGCCTAGAGTCTATTCAACAAAGTTTTATTCAATTAAATCCTGATCTCATCAAAACCAAGAGGGAGCATTCGGGTGGCAGCGTTTCCCAGAACTCACATTTTGACTGGCAGGTGGTTTGTGCTTGCTTTGCTAGCTGGGTCTGGAGGGATTGCGAGGTGCTGGCATCACCGCCGACTTTGGGGGTGGGATGGCTCCCTGGTTGGGGCACTGCGATGGCCCTGGCGAGCCAGCTGGGCTGCCACAAGGCCGTGGGTGAGCAGAGGGTGTTTGGTGTCACTCAGCCTTTCACAGGGTCACGGCGTGAAGGTTTGGACTGGCAGAGCCGTGGTTGAGCGCGCTCGGATTTGGTGAGGCCACACCTCGAGGGTTGTGTTCGGCGCTGGGCACCGCGATGCAAGGGAGATGTGGAGGTGCTGGAGTGGGTCCAGAGGAGGGCAACGAAGCTGGGGAAGGGCACAGAGGATAAAGCTGATGAGGAGCAACTGAAGGAGCTGGGGAAGGTGAGGAAGAGGAGGCTGAGGGGAGAGTTCGTTGCTGTCTACAACTACCTGAAAGGACATTGTGGAGAGGCTGTTGCTGGGCTCTGCTCACAGGGAGTTGGAGACAGAACAAGGGGGAATGGCCTCAAGCTAAGACTGGGGAGGGTTAGATTGGGCATTAGGAAGAAGTTTTTAATGGAGAGAGTGGTCAGGGACTGTGACAAGCTGCTCATGGTTGAGTCACCAACCCTGGATGTGTTTAAAAGTCATTTGGATGTGGTGCTCAGGGACATGGTTTAAGGTGAATCTGGTAGAAGAGATTTCTAGGTTGGACCTGGTCATCCTGAGGATGTTTCTGTGATTCTGTCAGTGCCTGAGTGCTGGGTGTGGGTGCTGTACCCAGAGGGCTTGCTCCATGGCAGTTTCTGAAGCACAGGGTGGCAAAGGTCACACCTCCATGTGTTGTCTCCTTCAAGGACACTCTGGTTTGTGGGAGAGGAACTTGGCTGAGAGTAGAGGCTCAGTGAGTGATTTGGGTTGGAAGGGACCTTAAAGATCATCCAGTCCAACTCCTCTGTGTTAAGCAGAGACATCTCCCAGGTTGCTCAAACCTGACCTTGCACGCTTCCAGGGATCCTGCTTCCATGCTCAGCAGGGCTCTTCTCCCAGTGGGATCCATGCACAGGTTGCTTGGGGTGCCTGTGGGGACAGGGAGGAAGAGTCTTGCTCGTACTTGGCTTACATGCAACCCCTGTGCCTCTGCCCATTGAAACCCAAGAATTGCTTCACCCCTTCCCACCACTGCTGGGCTGCTCAGAGCCATTCCTGGGAGGTGGGCTGTGGCGTTAGGGAGGCTTCTAAGAAGGTTTCTGGACATTTCAGGCCTTACTTTTCTGCTAAGGGTAGCAAATTCAGGCTGGAGAGTGGCCACACACACTGCCTGGCCGTCAGGAGTTGCCAGACTGACCTCTGGGAACACTTGAGGGGGGCTGGCTGCTGTGGCAGGGACTTGCAGAGAGATCAGCCCTTGGTGAGCAGAAGGTTGTTGGTGTCTCCCCGCCTGAGGAACAAGCACTGTGGGTTGTGTATCCCTTCCACTCTCTGCAGACTGCTGAGTATGGGGCAGGGTAGGGCTGTGTGGCCAGGGGGGTCCCACAAAACAGCTCCCTGCTTGCCCAGCCAGCAGCAAGGAAATTTCCAACCCCCAGGACTGGGAGGAGAATCCAGCGGAACACCTTGGGTGGGAGTGCTGCCAGCTCTGGGTCTCCACATGATGCTGTGGGTCTGAGCAGCAGGGTTTTTTGGGTTTTTTTGGAGCAGTGCCTCTAATGCACCCATGTTTGCTTTATCCTTTCTGCCCAGAAACGAAGGAGGAGCTGGAGGAGCTGATGTCTGACATAAAGAAGACGGCGAACAAAGTGCGCTCCAAGCTAAAGAGTGAGTATTCACCTGCAGTGCTGCTGTGGGGCAGGCAGCTCTGCTGCCCTGCCTCCTGCTCTGTGGAGAAGAAAGGGGCTGTTAGGCTCAGGGAAGGTTATCCTGGCCCATCAGCATGCCCTGTTGTCTCGCTGTGCCTGCACCTTGTGTGGTGCAAGGACACAGCACAGCTAACACAGCCTGTAGGGTCCATCATTGGAAGAGTCAGAGAATCATAGAATCAGTCAGGGTTGGAAGGGACCACAAGGATCAGCCAGTTCCAACCCCCCTGCCATGCCCAGGGACACCCTACACTAGATGAGGCTGCCCACAGCCTCATCCAACCTGGCCTTAAACTCTTCCAGGGATGTGCCCCCCGGGCAACCCATTCCAGGCTCTCACCACGCTCATGCTGAACAACTTCCTCCTCACGTCCAATCTGAATCTCCTCATCTCCAGCTTTGCTCCATTCCCCCTAGTCCTGTCACTACCTGAGAGCCTAAAAAGTCCCTCCCCAGCTTTTTTGTAGCCCCCTTCAGATCCTGGAAGGCCACAAGAAGGTCACCTGGGAGCCTCCTCTTCTCCATCCTGCACAGCCCCAACTCTTTCAGTCTGTGCTCACAGCAGAGCTGCTGCAGCCCTCTGAGCATCCTCGTGGCCCTTCTCTGGACATGCTCCAGCATCTCCACATCCCTCTTGTCCCAGGGGCTCCAGAACTGGATGCAGTACTCCAGGTTGGGTCTCACCAGGGTGGAGTAGAGAGGGAGAATCACCTCCCTGCTCCTGCTGGCCACACTTCTGATGCAGCCCAGGTTCAATCAGTCTCTTTGCCAAGCAGGGAGTGACAACGCAGCTGTCAGCCCACCGTGGCTTGGATGAGCCAGAACACAAGACTGGACCCCAAGGGGGGATTTGGGGGGGTCAGTCAGGACAGCAGTGCCTGGAGGGCATGCCTCTGCAGCTCAGCTTTGCCTGCAGTGGTCTTGGGGCATCAGTGCAGGAGTTGGTTGAGTTTGTTGCAGAGGAGCCTGGCCATGCCTGAAGAGTGGGAGAGGAGCTGCTGCTTCCCCCATGGCAGCAATGTTCTCCCTCATCTGTGGTGGTTTGGCAGTTCCCCACTGCCTTTTCCTTAGGCATTTCACTCTGCCTTTTTAAGGAGCTTTGAGAAGCTGAAGGATTGCAGGACAGGCTCCAGTTTCTATTTCCTTCTTCCAGAAGAGCCTCGCTGGCATCATGTTTACCTGGAGCAACAGCTGATTAGTCCTTGTGCTTTGTGGCCAGCATGATCAGAGAGAGAGAGAGAGAGAGAAAACAGTCAGGCCTGATAACAACACCATCTGCTGCCGAGGAGCTGACTTCGTTAGGACAGGCATTGCTCAGGCAGTGGCTAATTCTAATTAGCAGCTTCTTGGGGAAATGTGATTTTACTAATTATCATCAGTGCCCAATGTTTGCCAATAGTGTTCCTTGGGAGCAGGGACTGCTTTGTGGCAAGTGTGGAGGAAGCCCAGGGGCTGCCCAGAGCTGCTGGGCAGGCAGCAGGCATTGTGCTGGCAGGAGAAGGGTTGAGTGAGATGGGACCATGTAGTGCTGTTGGACATCCCCTGCCAGCACCACCAAGGGTGCCCCAAGCCTGTGGTCTTCCTTTCAGTGCTGCTGCTTTCTGCAGAGTGCTTCTGTGGGGCTACCCTTGCTAACCAGCACACAGCAGAAGCTTGGACCCTCACCATGCTGCTGGTGTCCTGCACTCTGCCCTGCTATGCTGGACAGTGATGGGAAGCCACTGGGCAGCTCCTTGGAGTGGGAAGCCTCTGCTGTAGGAGGAACCTGCTGCCCCATGATGGGCTCCGGTGTGGAAAGTGCTGGGGACAATCAGGCTTGGGGATATCTGCATTGGGAATGGGGTCCAGAGCCAAACTCAAGGGATGCTGTGAGCTGGTGGTCTACACAATGACAGGTATCTCTGCCAGCCTGCTGATGGGAGCTTTCTTCCAGGCTTTTAAGGTCTCTGAACTTAAGTTTTTGAGTCAGCATGTCTAGATCTGGCCTTAGGAGTAGGTCTGGACTGCCTTGCTCTGTGCCAAACCTCCTGCCCTTGCAGTCCCATGCCCCAGCCCACAGTGGGATGCTGAGCAGGGCATTGCTTCTCCCTGCTGGATTTATGGTCTTTGGATAAGTGAGGAATTCATCTCACTCCTGGGAGTAATTCAAAGGGAGAATTTCAGATGCAGAGGAGTCTTCAGCGAGCTCATCCTCTCCAGCCTGGTGGGTCCTCCCTGAGCAAGGCTGGGCAGCTGGCAGCCTGACTATTTTTAGGGTCCCTGGAGAAGTCTTAGGCTTTGGCATTTTGCAGAGACATTTTAGCTCTAGGCTTCCTCCTCCTGCCTGGCCTGGCAGGGGTAGAGCAGCTCTCCATTTTCTTTGAGTACCAGAGAGTGGAGATCAGAACCTGGTTTTGTGCTGCAGTCCTTGCCCAGCAGCCTGGGGGTACCCTCAAGAGCATCAAGTCTCGGCTTGTGGCCAGGCACTGAGTGTTTGGCAGCAGGGAAAAGGAGGCTTTGCTGCCACTCCAGCAGCAGGTTGTGAGCTTGAGTCAGGAGCTGGGCATTGCTCGGTGCCAGATGCTCCTCAGTTTGTGGGCTTCAGCCTTTTGCAGTCCAAACAAGCCCTTTTCCTTCTCTAAACAGCGTGAAATAATCATTGTCCTTCTACCCCAACCAGGTATTGAGCAGAGTATTGAACAAGAGGAAGGGCTCAACAGGTCATCTGCTGACCTGCGGATAAGGAAAACTCAGGTGAGTCTCCTGGGAAGGGGAGGATGGGAAGCGACTGTGGGAGCCCAGGAGGTGATGGGGCAGGAGGATTCTGCTTGGCTTTAGAGCAGTCAGGTCCTGGGAGCTGTGGGGCAGGAGGATTCTGCTTGGCTTTAGAGCAGTCAGGTCCTGGAAGCTGTGGGGCAGGAGGATTCTGCTTGGCTTTAGAGCAGTCAGGTCCTGGAAGCTGTGGGGCAGGAGGATTCTGCTTGGCTTTAGAGCAGTCAGGTCCTGGGAGCTGTGGGGCAGGAGTGCTCTGTTTGGCTTTAGAGCAGTCAAGTGCTGGGCTGCAAATGCTGGGCAAAGGAGTGCAGCACATTCCCAAATGGATGAGTGGAAAAGCCATCCTGAGGCACCTGGGACATCAGGAGGTGCAGAGGGAGCCGTGGAGGGGAGGGCAGCCCAGTTCCAGCCCCTCTGCCATGCCCAGGGACACCCTACACTAGATCAGGCTGCACACAGCCTCTGCCAGCCTGGCTGCAAACACCTCCAGGGATCTGGCCCCAACCACCTCCTTGGGTAACACATTCCAGGCTCTCACCACTCTCATGGTGAACAACTTCTTCCTCACATCCAATCTGAATCTCCCCACCTCCAGCTTTGCTCCATTCCCCCTAGTCCTGTTACTCCCTGATAGCCTAAGAAGTCCCTCCCCAGCTTTTTTTGTAGCCCACATCAGATCCTGGAAGGCCACAAGAAGGTCACCTGGGAGCCTCCTCTTCTCCAAACTGAATAGCCCCAACCAACCATCCACTGTTAGCTGTGTGCCCAAGCCATGGCAAAGCCCTGGCTGCTGCTGCACCCTGCCGTGGGGTCTGACTTTAGTGCTGCTCTCTCTACAGCTTCCTGGATTTCAAAGCTTCTGGCTCATGTAGTGATGGAGGAGTCAATTCTCTCCTGCAAACCATCGTGTCAGGCTGTTTTGGGGGGAGATGCTCACACTTGGGTGAGGCATCTCAGAGCAGGGAAGCAAAGCCTTGTTCTTGTGTTTTAGCAAACCACTGCAATGATGAAGGCGATGGGAGCTGCCAGCATTGCTCTTCAGCACCCAGGGTTGGAGGGCCAGGCGTGGATCTGCTGCTCTTGCAGGGAGGTTACAGACAAAGACAGCTCATAAAAATCCTCCTTTCTCCTCTGCAGTGAGGCTGGAGGAGTTTGGGTGTGTGCAGTTTATCACCTTTGCAGGCTGGGAAGCCACCAGCTCGGTCTGCTCTGCCCTGCCGCAGTCGGTGCCCAATCAATACAGCAGTGACATTAATGGATCACCTCTGCAGAGGCAGCTCCCAGCCCTGCACCCTCCCAGCCCTGCACCAGACCATGTGGGGCTGAGCCTGAGGCAGTGGGGAGGCAGTCCTCTGCCAAACTGGGGCTAGAGAAAGACTCCTCTCTAGAGCAAGCAGAAAGAGAGTTGCTGGGGCTAAGGATGGTGCAAGAGGACAGCAGCAGCAGGTCCCTCTGCTGACCCTGCTGTTGGCTGTGGTGGGCTCACCCTTCCCAGGCAAAGGCATTGCTTCTGCAGTGTCCCAGGAAACTAGAGGTGGCCACAAACTGCTGCTGTGTGTCCCAGGGCCATGAATTTGAGCAGGGTTTGGATTTGCTCCATGCAGCTCTGTGGTTCAGGCATCATCCTGGCACATGGGAACGAGAAGTTGAGGGCTCTGCTCCACCATGGAGTCATTAAATGCTTTGGGGTGTGAGTGATCAAAGAGTTGCTGGCCCTGGGTGGAAGAAACAAGCCCATTTCCTAGCTTCAGGTAATATTTCTGTTCAAGGAGGTGTTTGTTTTGGTTTTTTTTTTTAATGCAAGGTACATTTTGCTATGCTTTGTGTTTACTCTGAATATTCAGGTAGCTTTATTTAATGTCATTTAAAACACAGTGGGTTGTTGTTGGGGTTTTTTTTACCCCTCCCTCCCCCAGCCCATTTCACAGGAAACTCAGCCTCTTGTAGAGATGTGGGATGCCTGTGGGGACATAAAAATAACAGTCTGACAAAATAAAACACCAAGTGAAATAACTTCCTGGGTATCAGAGGTGTGGTGTGGTGCAGTGATGAGCAGAGAGGGCTGCAACTCCCAACACCCAGGCTATATTTGCCTGCAGATCCACATATGTTGATGCTTTCCAGCTGAATGAGCAAGGAACTGGATTTTTAGGAAAGCAGCTTTGAAAAGGCAGAGGAAGAGCTGCTTGGGTGGCCTGTGAGCCTCTTTGCTGGGTTTGAAGCCACGATGCTCAGGAGCTGTTTTGACCTTGCTCTGGGTCAGGCACCTCTTGAGCAGAAGCTGGAGTTGGAGCTGCCCCGGGGCAGGCTTTTGTGTGAGCTTTGCCAGCAGAGGAGGGAGCTGAGCTGAGGCTCTGCCGTAAATACTGAACTGCTCCTGGCTTGGAATAGCTGCAAATAGCTGCAAAGCAGAGTATTGCTTCAGGATGCCTCCAGTGCTGACTCCTAGAGGTACAGGGGTGTCGGCTCTGGGTGTACCAACAGCTGGTAGAGGAACATCTGAGCTCCAGTGTGCACCAGGAGCATCTGACCCTGCAGAGATGCTGCATTGCACTGGTCCCTCCCTGCCTAAAGGCTTTGAGAGCTGCTCCAGGGGCATCTGTCCCTGCAGAGATGCTGCACTGCGCTGGTCCCTCCCTGCCTAAAGACTTTGAGAGCTGCTCCAGGGGTATCTGTCCCTGCAGAGATGCTGCACTGCGCTGGTCCCTCCCTGCCTAAAGACTTTGAGAGCTGCTCCAGGGGTATCTGTCCCTGCAGAGATGCTGCACTGCGCTGGTCCCTTCCTGCCTAAAGACTTTGAGAGCTGCTCCAGGGGCATCTGACCCTGCAGAGATGCTGCACTGCACTGGTCCTTCCCTGCCTAAAGGCTTTGAGAGCTGCTCCAGGGGTATCTGACCCTGCAGAGATGCTGCACTGCGCTGGTCCCTCCCCTGCCTAAAGACTTTGAGAGCTGCTGCAGTTCAGCTCTCTGTGAGCTGTAACTGTATAAGGGCCACATTGCTGGCCTTGAAAGTCCTAGAGGGGGGAAAAACTCATTGGGAATTTCTTCATCATGTCAGTGCTGGATGGAGCACTTAGTGCCATTGGCTAGGGCTGGGTGCTAGGTTCTATTCTATTCTATTCTATTCTATTCTATTCTATTCTATTCTATTCTATTCTATTCT
This sequence comes from Psilopogon haemacephalus, assembly GCA_013396835.1. Taxonomy (NCBI): domain Eukaryota; kingdom Metazoa; phylum Chordata; class Aves; order Piciformes; family Megalaimidae; genus Psilopogon; species Psilopogon haemacephalus. The sequence goes on from VWZI01014194.1 coordinate 82,562, forward strand.
ATTCTATTCTATTCTATTCTATTCTATTCTACTCTCTTCTATTCTACTCTCTTCTATTCTATTCTATCCTATCAGTGTAAAAACATCCCTGGCTCTTGCTTGTGTTGTTTTTTTGCCCCGTGCCCAGTGTGTTACTGGTGTGACTGGGATGATCTTGGAGGTCTCTTTCAACCTAGTTTATGCTATTCTATTCTATTCTATTCTATTCTATTCTATTCTATTCTATTCTATTCTATTCTATTCTATTCTATTCTATTCTATTCTATTCTATTCTATCTTCCATGTCTTCTTCATGTGTGATCATTTCTGCTTGTCCTCTTTTCCTGTCCTTTTTCCACCATCTCCTTTCACCTCTTACCATTTCTCTGTGTGTCCTGTTGCTCCCTACTCCGTGAGTTGTGCTGCATGAGGTTAGAGTGACAGAACCTTCTCCTCCCGCAGCAGTGCTGCTCCCAGCTGGCACACATCTGACACATCCAGGACAGGGATGTTGGATGTGGTCAGTCACTCAGGTGCTGTTTGCTTCTGCTGCAGGGTTGAAGAGGTGCAGGAGTGCTTCATGCCTGACACAGTATCAGATCTGGCTTTGCTTGAGATGGTGCTCCCAGATTTGCCTTCTCTGCAGAGAAGGACTGGGGATACTGGTGGGTGGCAGCAATGTCCACTTGCAGCTCAGAAAGCCAAGTGTCTCCTGGGCTGCATCACCAGCACATGGCCAGCAGGTCGAGGCAGGAGATGTTCCCCTTCTGCTTCACGCTCCTCAAACGCCCCCGGAGCACTGTGCACATCTCTGGGGTCTCCAGAACGTGGTGAGCATCAACCTGTTGGAGCAGATGCAGAGGAGGCCACCAAAATGGTCTGAGGACCTGAACACCTCTGCTGTGGCTTGAGAGAGTTGGGATGGTGCAGCCTGGAGAAGGGAAGGCTCCAGGGCAGCATCACTGCAGTGGCGCTGAGCTAACGGTTGGGACTGGGAGTGATCTTAAAGGTCTTTTCCACTCAGATGAGCTCTGTGATTGCAGCACAGGGGTGGCAGGTCTCTGTCTACCACAGGACCCTCACTCTCTCCTCCTCTCTCCTGGGCAGCACTCGACACTGTCGCGCAAGTTCGTGGAGGTGATGTCGGAGTACAATGCCACACAGACTGACTACAGGGAGCGCTGCAAGGGCAGGATCCAGAGGCAGCTGGAGATCAGTGAGTAAACCCAGAGGGGAGACGCAGCTGAGTGCTGCACACCCTGGAGGTCATCTCCCACCAAAGAGGAACCAGAGCGCCAGGAGGGTTCCTCTTCGCTGGGAGGGGGATAAGTGAGCCAGGGAGAAGTCAGGGCTCATGGAGAGCTGCCAGTGGCTTTTGTGCTCAGAAAGAAGGAGTCTGGATCCCAGTCCAGGGGGTTTTTAATCTCACAGGAATAAGAAAGTGGGCAATCAAGGATGGGATATCCTTGATGCTCACCTGTGGGAACGTTCATGAGCTGGCAGCTGCTGGGTGGCCTGGGTTCCAGTGAGGTTTCTGTGGAGGGCTGGAAGGAGGCTGCCCACAGCCTTATCCACAGCCTCTGCCAGCCTGGCTGCAAACACCTCCAGGCATGTGGCTCCAACCACCCCCTGGGCAACCCATTCCAGGCTCTCACCACTCTCATGGTGAACAACTTCCTCCTCACATCCAGTCTGCATCTCCCCACCTCCAGCTTTGCTCCATTCCCCCTAGTCCTGTCACTACCTGAGAGCCTACAAAGTCCCTCCCCAGCTTTTTTGTAGCCCACTTCAGGTACTGGAAGGCCACAATAAAGACAGCTGAGAACCTCCTCTTCTCCAAACTGAACGTCCATGAGCTGGCAGGTGCTGGGTGGCCTGGGTGCCAGTGGGGTTTCTGTGGAGGGCTGGAAGGAGCCCTGGCTGTGCAAGCCTTTGTTAAGATCAGGGTTCTTTTTTTATGATGTGTAATAATAATAGAAGTGCTCCACGCTGGCTGAATGGATGAGGGTGACTGGCATGAGGCTCAACAAGAGCTTGACGTGCAGTGGAAAGCAGAGTGATGAGTGTGCCACTGCTGCAGCTGACTCATTTGTCAGCCAGCATCATTCTCCAGGTGATGCCCAGCCACGGGGCTGCTCTGGGATGTAAATTGGAATTTAAGGCATCCCTGTGCCTGCCTTCCAAGGGAGGAGAAGATCTGAAAGGGCTGAGCCCGGGTCCCTCATTATCCGCAGACCTGAAAGAAACCTTCCTCTTGTTTTTCTCCTCCTGGATTTCAGAAAGACTCTGCCACCCTGCTCAAATCACAGAGATCAATCAAATGATCCTTCTCTTTGGTCTGTCCATCCTGCTGGGCTCTCAGTGCTTGGCAAGGAAAAGGTTGCCCAGGGTTCACCTTGGTGCAGGGGAGGTGTCCTAGCTGGTGATGGTGAGAGACCTGCTTGCTGTTCCTTCAGGATGGAGGAGATGCAGGATGGGGTCTGTGCTGGGAGGGTGCACAGTCCTGTGCTCAGCCCCTCACAGAAGGTGAGAGACCTGCTTGCTGTTCCTTCAGGGTGGAGGAGATGCAGGATGGGGTCTGTGCTGGGAGGGTGCACAGTCCTGTGCTCAGCCCCTCACAGAAGGTGAGAGACCTGCTTGCTGTTCCCTCAGGATGGAGGAGATGCAGGATGGGGTCTGTGCTGGGAGGGTGCACGGTCCTGTGCTCAGCCCCTCACAGAAGCTGTCTCTCTGTCAGCACAGTGGAGAACCTCTTCTGGCAAAAAGGTTCATCAAAGGCAACAATCTAATTGAGGTTTTATCAGGAGCACTTCCTGGGCAGAGAGCTCTGCTTGTCCTGGCCACCTTCAGTCCCTGCTGCTCTGGAGGCTCTGGTGCAGGCTGCTTTGAATGGAGCCCAGCAGGGATGTGATGACTGCACTGAGCTCTGTGAAATCCTCAGCTCTTGTTTTGAGCTGATGAAGCCAAAGATAGAAAGCGCCGGGAGCTCTGACAGCAAGACAGCAAATCACTCAGGTTCTGAAAGTCTGAGAGCAGAGACTTCTCAGCTGCTCTGGGGATGCTCCCCAGCGCTCACTGAGCTCCTCCATCCTAATCACATCTGCATCTTGCTCTGCAATTAGGACAGACACAGAAGTGGTGGTGATGTAAAGTCGCTGCCCCAGGCCATAGCTACCCTCTGGGACTCCCCACAGCCCTCAGGATCTGCCCCTTCTCCTTGTGCAGGCACCACTGTGTCTGTGTGCACCTCAGCTGCTCATCCAGCACATGCTGGGCATGATGAAGTGGGTGTAGAATCATAGAATCAGTCAGGGTTGGAAGGGAGCACAATGATCAGGCAGTTCCAACCCCCCCTGCCATGGCCAGGGACACCCTACCCTAGATTAGGCTGCCCACAGCCTCTGCCAGCCTGGCCAAAAACACCTCCAGGGATGTGGCCCCAACAACCTCCCTGGGCAACCCATTCCAGGCTCTCACCACTCTCATGGTGAACAACTTCCTCCTCACATCCAGTCTGAATCTCCCCACTCCAGCTTTGCTCCAGTCCTGTTACTCCCTGACAGCCTAAAATGTCCTCTGCTCTCTCACTGCTTCAGCCCCAACCTTAATTGTTGGCCGCAGCCTCCCAAACCCAACCGAGATCACAGATGCCATGGAGGGCTCACAGGCTGTGCATCTTCTGGGCTTGGTGATGGCAGGACAGATGCTCTTTGGCTGTCCTACTGGCTGGACCATGCCTCCTTGCAGTGCCATCTCCAGAGCAGCTGCTCTGTGCTGTCTGTGGTAGGAGATGTCTCTCCCTCCTCTATTTTTTTTTTTCCTTCCCTCTGTTTTGTCTGCTGTGAGAAGTGACATCTCCAACCTAATTAGGTTTCACCCTCAGAGAAATGGGATGTGAGGCTTGGAGAGGAGCTTTCAGTGGTGGCTGTGCAGCTTTGAAGCCGTGGAGGTGCCTCAGAGACGCTGCTTGCTTTTGTGAACGGTTCTGTTAGGCACCAGACCAGGGAGCCAAAAATAAAAGCATCTGCCAGCTCCAGAGGCACTGCCAGAATTCATCAGCCCCCAGCCCACCCTGTGACACCAAATTACTTGCTGTGCAAGCTGTGGATGCATCCCAAGCTGTCCCAGACAGTCTGGGGAATGCTCTGACCCTGGTGGCTCCTCCAGGCAGCCCTAGGTGGTGCTGGAGCCCCCAGTGCTGAAATGAACTTACTGAGGATGCCTGTGATGTTTTCATCTCAGGAATGACCACAGGATTTAGCTGAGCTAAAAATGCCTTGCTGAGTGAAAATCCCAGAGTCCCAACATGGACTTCTGGAGATCATCCAGTCCAAAAGTCCCTGCTCAGCCAGAGCAGGCTGTGCAGGATTGCAATGTCCAGGCGAATCTGGAATCTCACCAGAGAAGGAGACTCCACAACCTCTCTGGGCAGCCTGCTCTGAGGCTCCAGCAAAGAATTTTCTCTTTGTGTTCAGGTGGAACCTCCTGGATTCCACTTTGTGCCCTTTGCCCCTTTGTTCTGTCACCAGGCACCTCTGGAAAAAGTCTGGCCCCATCTTCTTGGCCTGCACTTTCAGCTAGTGATGAGCAGTGAGAAGATCTCTTAGATTTTCTCTTCTCCAGGTTCAACAGCCCCAGGTCTCTCAGCCTCTCCTCATAAGAGAGATGCTCCAAGCCTGCCAGAATCTTCGTAGCCCTAATGCCTGTGCAGTGCTGGAGCTTGGCTCCTGCAGCCTCCTCCAGCCGGGCAGCAGTGGTCCTGAGGGCCAGGGTAGTGGGTGGCAGTTTGTGCCATGGTTGGCAGGCTGAAATCTCCTTGTCCCCACACCACTGCAGGCAGTGCTAGAGCTGTCTGGGCTGGAGGATGCCAAGGAGGTTGAGTCTCTCAAACCCAATACCTCTGCATGCACAGGTGGATGGGGCATGAGCTGTACTCAGTGACAGGCAGATCCCAGCCTGGGGAAGGTTCCTGTCCTCAGTGGCTGCAGCCTGTGAGGGTCTGACAGGCAGATCCTGGTGCAGATCCCAGCCTGGGGAAGGTTCCTGTCCTCAGTGGCTGCAGCCTGTGAGGGTCTGACAGGCAGATCCTGGTGCAGATCCCAGCCTGGGGAAGGTTCCTGTCCTCAGTGGCTGCAGCCTGAGCCCTGCCTGTTGCTCTGTGGGTGCTGCTGCAGCCCTGCTGCAGGGGCAATGGGTGCTGCAGCCATGGGAGCAAGGCAGAGCCACCACAGTGAGTTCAGCCATGGTGAGTTTGACTGCTCCAGCCCCCAGGTGCCTGAAGTCTTCTCTATTTATAGAGTGTCTGGCATGCAGAGCTGGGCAAACTGGCGTCAGCTGGGTGATGAGTGTGAGCTGTGACACTGGAAGCTTCCCTGGGAGCTTCCCCCGGGTCCTACGTGCCTTGACGGAGCTGCTCCTACCCCATCCCCTGGGAGCCAGTCCACAGGGATGGTTACTCCATCCAGATGGGCATCAGGGGGCCAAGGACTGTGGAAGTTCTCCTTGTTGGCTTCATGTCTCTGCCTGGGGTAGCCCTGCTGCACCACAGCCCATGCATTGCCTCTCACTGTGCTCTCTCTGCCAGCTCAGGGCTGAGTTTGCTTCATGCCACCCTGAGCTGCAGCTCCCAGTGATGCTCTGTGCTGCTCTGCTCGTTGGCAAAGCTTCCTCTCCCCAGGAAACTTTCATTTCTAGGGATGCCAAGTAAGAGGCAGGTGTGCTCTGGAGCTCCCTGGGGAGGCAGAGGTCCAGCTCTCACTGATTTCCCAGAGTTTTGCCAAGTTTCAGGGCAGAGGTTTTTCCCCAGGCTCTTCTCTCTTTGAGGTCACCTTGCAGTGACTCAGTCCTTTTCCTTCCCACTTTTGGCTCTGCAGTGGCTCTGTGGTGATGTGGGCAGCGGATCAACATCTAGCACACTTTCATCTGATTTGATTGCTGTGGAGGAGCTAATGATAGCCTTTTCAAAGCAGGAAGCCTGGCCAAAAGGCAGTAAGGCTCCCTGGGAAGTCCTCTGGGGTCCTGCAGGTTGGTTGTCTGGCTTTGGCAAGGGTTGTGCTGGACAACGTGGGCGAGATGCAGCTTCTGGGCCCCAAGCTTTGGCTCGGCATTAAAGCAAGCTCCTCCTGACCAGCTATGGCCTTTGGCCAAGCCTGCCCTGGCTGCCTGGTTGTTAATCCATGCAATGTCTTTGCTCTCCTCCTTCACCTTGCTGCAGCTTTTTTACCAGCCCTGTGCTCTGCAGCAGAGGAATGGGGCAACCAGGAGGTGATGGGCAGATGGGTTCTCCTGGGTGGCCTTGGTCAAGCTGGCAGCTTGGCACCTGTGAAAAGAGGGGTGCAGGGCTGGCTCAGAGCCAGGCTGTGGGATTTGAGCCCCTGAGACTGCCCAGTGCACTCTCAGGAGGTGCCACTGAGGCAGCAGGGCTGTGGACAGAGGGCTCACAGCTGACCTGTGTCGTTGTGTCTCTTGCAGCTGGCAGGACCACCACCAGTGAGGAGCTGGAGGACATGCTGGAGAGCGGCAACCCTGCCATCTTCTCCTCTGGGGTAAGCACAGCACAGGCTGAAGCTGAGCCCCTTGTCCTGGAGGGGCTGCCTGGTGGACAACAGAGACACCAGCGGATCCAGTGTGGGAATGATGAGCACAGCCCACGCAGTAGGTGGGACCTGAGTGCTCAGGCTTGGCCTGAGGATGCTGCCCGAGCATCTGGCCAGAGGGTGGGATGGAGGTTTGCTGCACACTGCTTGGGTGGGTGTGGTGGTTTGGCAGTTCCCTGCCCCCCACACTTTGAAATAACTCAGCTGGAAGTTAAGGAAATGAATCATAGAATAATAGAATCAGTCAGGATTGGAAGGGACCACAAGGATCAGCCAGTTCCAACCCCCCTGCCATGGCCAGGGACACCCTACCCTACATCAGGCTGCCCACAGCCTCTGCCAGCCTGGCTGCAAACACCTCCAGGGATGTGGCCCCAACCACCTCCCTGGGCAACCCATTCCAGGCTCTCACCACTCTCATGGTGAACAACTTCCTCCTCACATCCAGTCTGAATCTCCCCACCTCCAGCTTTGCTCCGTTCCCCCTAGTCCTGTTACTCCCTAAGAGCCTAAAAAGTCCCTCCCCAGCTTTTTTGTAGCCCACTTCAGATCCTAGAAGGCCACAAGAAGGTCATTTGGGAGCTTCTTCTTCTCCAGATTGAACAGCCTCAGCTCTTTCAGTCTGTGCTCACAGCAGAGGTGCTGCAGCTCTCTGAGCATCCTCATGGTGCTAATGAATGAAGCTTTATATTTACAGCTTTGCACAATATGCAAGCAGATATTTACAATGTATAACAGATATTTGCAGCTTTATACAGTGAAAAGGTAACACAGAAACACCACAGCCCTCCCAGAGATCAGGGTCCCTAGGAGGGGTTTTCCAGCCACCCTACCACTTTCCCCCACTTCCCAATCTTATCTCACTGTTTTATGTGCCAGATAAGCAAACATAGATCAGGCAGGGAGGGGTTAGCAGCAGGAAAGTAATTAGAAGTTATTTAGAGGCAGCTAAGAAGTCAGGGGGAGAGAGCTGCAGCAGCAGCCATGGCACAAAGCAGTCTGCCTTATCTTTGGATTCTAACTTTATAACCATTTCAGTAAACAAATGAGTGAAGCAGAATCAAATTTTGTTTTCCTTTCTCAGCCTGTAGTCTCATTTCTCATCCAGATCCTCCAGTTAGTTCAAACCAACACAGTGGGGTGGCTGGAGGGGGCTCTAGGGCTCTCTTGGTGACCCCAGTGCTGGCACCTGAGTGGCAGGATGGTGCTCAGTGGCCCTGTCTCCTTGCAGATCATTATGGACTCGAACATCACCAAGCAGGCACTGAACGAGATCGAGACACGGCACAGTGAGATCATCAAACTGGAGAACAGCATCCGGGAGCTGCACGACATGTTCATGGACATGGCCATGCTGGTGGAGAGCCAGGTAGAGAGACACTGCAGCCAGCTCACCTCGGGGACATTGCAGGGCAATGGGGCTGCTGGCACTGCCCTGCCTGCCTGGGTGCTGGGGGAAGAAACTGCCTCTGGGAGTGATGCAGCTCCCACTGGAGCTGAACTGGGCTCCCCGGGGCCAGAGCCAGCTGCTCTGCACCCCAGAGCTGGGGGCTGCTGTCTGCCTGGGCTGGGAGGTTTGGTGATGGGCCCCAGAGGAGGGCAGTGAGTGGCTGCCATGCAAGCAGAGATTTCCTCACCCTCTGGGTGAGCTCAGGGCGCCCCCAGCCTCAGTGGTCCTGCCAGGCCAGCCCTGGCTGTGCTGCCAGCCTGTGGCACATGGCCCTTCAGCTGGGCACAGGCTCTGGTGTCTCTGCTCACCTCCCTTCTTGCCTGCCATGCTGCCATGGCCCGAGGAGACATCAGTGAGAGGTAAAGCCCCACCGGTGCTGTGTGCTCTGCTCTGCATGGCTGCACCCTGCATGTCTGTGGCTCTTGCATGGTGCTGGGGGCAGGTGGGCGAGGGTGGATGTGGCTGTTCTGGGGGACAGACATGGGGGATTTGCAAGTCCTTGCCCTGCTCTAAGGGCTAGACTATGCCAGCACATTGTGTAAGGTGGGAGGCTCCAAGCTGCTGGTACCAGGAGCAGAGGGGTGCCAGGCTGGCAGCAATGCTGGCAGCTGCCTGCTGTGCCCCCTGGACGTATGGCACAGGTGGGAAGGAGAAGCAGCAGCTTTAGGCAAGGCAGGGAGCAGGAAGGAGCCTGCTGCTTTGGAGGGGTTAACACCAGAGCACTCCTGAGCTTGCAAGGCTCATCCTCCCCACGCTCTGCAGTAGACTGAGAAACAAGCAGAGCTGCTGGCTGTAACCCCTGCCTCTGCAGCCCAAATTCCCTCTGTGCCATGTGGCAGGACACTGGGCTTCAGGCCACCCACCCCTGCCAACTCTGTTGGTCACGTCAACTGTCAGATTCTCTCCAGCTGCTACAGGAGTTGGCTGCTTCACCGTGCAGTCAGGATAGGGACAAAAGAGGACAGGCTGGAGAAGTTCAGCCCAGTCAGGGGGCAACGTGTCCATGTGTGTTCAGAGGGTCTCCATCCCCATCCCACCCCGGCAGCTGGGGGTACAGAGCAGGGCAGAAGGCTCTGCAGGCCCAGCAGCCTGTCCTCTCCAGCCTCACTCTGGGGCTCTCTGCTCTCGGCAGGTGCTCATGTGGATCGGAGCAGCCACTCCTGCATGTGCATGGTTCTGTCAGCATCCCACATGGCTCTGTTGGTGCTGTCCTTGCTCCCCTGTCATGCCTCCTGTCTCAGCAGCATGCAGCATGGTATCAGTCCTCCGTGGCTTTGCTGTCACCTGAGATACTAGACAGGGTGACCATCGGGCCAGGACCGGGCTGGGGATCTGCCTTGACCCTCACCTTTGCTTGCCTCCCTGCTGGGATGCGCAGAGATCTCAGCCCTCTGGGACAGAGCCTGTGGTCTGGAGCCCCCATCCCAGGGCACCTGCTGCCTGCAGACAGCTAACAGTGCTCCTCTGTGCCCTGCAGGGCTGCGGGCAGGGTGACAGCCCCACGGTGCTGGGCAGGAGCTCACCTGGGTGCACGGGTGCAGGGTGAGATGATCGACCGCATCGAGTACAACGTGGAGCACTCGGTGGACTACGTGGAGCGGGCGGTGTCGGACACCAAGAAGGCGGTGAAGTACCAGAGCAAAGCCAGACGGGTGAGTCCTGGCCTCTGGCAGGGCCTGGCATCCCCCTGCCCACGCTGACACCACCTCCATCCCAGGGGCAGGCCACCTCTGCCTGCTTAGAGGAGCAGAGAGCATGGCACTGCCTGATGGGTGCCTTGGGCACTGCTTTAGCCCACACCACTGGGTGCAGAGCAGGTCCTGCTGGTGGCAGCAGCTGAGGCAGAGCTCCCTGGCATAAGCTGTGCGGGTGCTGAGGATGGGCCATGGGGCAGTGGTGCTGCTTGGAGGCAGGAAAAGGGACAGGTGGATCCTGAGAGCCACAGCTCTTGCCACAAGAGGCATGGACCAGGCTGATGCTGAGCACAGTGCCAGCTGCCTGTCCTGGTACCCAGCTCAGCAGAGCCAGCCTGGGGGCTGGATAGTCTCAGGGTTGCCCCAGGGCTAGCAGAGCCTCTCTGGCTCCCTCAGCGCTGCTCAAATCCTCCCCCCTTAACCGTGGGCAAACGGGAAGAGGTCAGATCACAGCCTCCCCCCGCCCAGCTCTCAGGGCCACTCACGCTCCCCTCTGCCCTCTCTTCCCTGCTGTGCCACCCGAGCAGAAGAAGATCATGATCATCATCTGCTGCGTGATCCTGGGTATCGTCATCGCCTCCACCTTCGGCGGGATCTTCGGCTAGACTCACCGGTGCCACGGGACTCTTTGGCGTGCCATGGAGGGAGCCGCGTGTGTGCCGCAGCCGCAGCCACCGGCGCAGCCCCCCCGGAGCCCCCCCAGCAGCATTTCAGTTTCTAATGCATGGTTGTTTGTGACGCTGTGTGTGCGGTGCGGTGNGCTCCAGCCCGGGTGGCTGGTTGGAGGGGGCCAGGCTGGGGATGCAGACGCTCTTGGGTGCTGCTGCTCCTCCTGTGCTGGCTTAGTGATGGCTGAGGAGGAGGAGGAGGGAGCGAGGAAGGGTGTTAGGGGTAGGGGGTCCTTGGGAGCACAGCACCCGGTCAGCCTCCCCCAGCTTCCCCATCACCCTCCAGCCAGAGCTCTCCTGTCTGTCCAGCCGCATCTGTGCTTGCAAACATCTTTTCCTTGGGCTGCTTCTCTCACGGGGCCCTTCCCCAGGGGTGCTCTCTTGCCAGGCCCTGCCTACCTCCCTCCCTCCCTCCTTGCCCAGGGCTTTGCCCCTGCTGCTCTGCCCCGGGCAGGGCTGCCCCCTCCCTAGGCAAGCCCTTGCCCTGGTGTGGGTGCCAGGGGCTGGATGTGTCGCTGCTGGTGGTGGGTGCCTGATGGAGCCGTGTGGGATGAGGAGCTACTGCTTGGGGTCATCACAGATGTGTGGGGATGGGGACAGGCCACTTGAGGACCTGTGCTGCACCCCAGTGCTGGCCTGGCAGGGCAGGAGGGCACAGGTCCTTTAAGGCCAGCATGTTTCACTGGCTGCTTGCCCTGCACCACAGCCTCATCATTCTGTTCTCAGCCCAGCACAGGGTGGCCTTGCCTCCTCCTGCCCCCAGGCCTGGGCTCTGGCCAGTGGAGCTGGAGGCTGGCTCTGATGCCTGCAGCCCCCAGCAGCGTTTGCCTGGGAGCAGGGCTGCTTCCAGCCTCACTTCTCCAGGTAAGCACCCACACCTGGGGGTTGGAGACAGTTGGGTTTCTCCTGTCATGGTCCCCAGGAGCAGCTCTTATTGCATCCACCCCCTGCAAGCTAGGAGCAGCAGCCTTCCTCCTCCTTTATCTTACCAGCTCCTGAGCAGGGCACTGCCTGACTGTTCCACCCAGCTCTCTGCCACCTCTTGGCATCTGCCTGCCCCTGCCAGCTCCTCCTTGCACAGTGCCCCTCTGCCTGTTCATCCCTTGGTCAGTCCAGCGAGGCACTTGCACTTGGTGGGATGCTGTGGGAGCACCTGGGTGCCCTGTGCCCATGTCACACCCACTATTTGTACACAACCACTGTGGGGTGGCTTGAGCCTGCTGGCAGCTTGGAAGGGCCTTGTGTTGCCACTGCCCTGTTTTCCTCAGGCTGGGGGGCAGGACTCTGTCCTCACATTCCTCTGGAGGCTCCAAGGCTCCAGCTGGCCCACACACACATGCCAAAGCACCACAGAACAGGCCAGAGCAGGGTGGGCAGCTGGGGCCAAGCACAGACTGGCATAAACCCAGATGCTGGTAGCCTAACAAGGGCACTGATGGCAGTGAGTACTCCAGCTGCAGGCAGAATGTCACCTCCCTGCTCCCACCAGGTTAGGGGTCTGCTCCACCCTGGCTGAGAGCTGTCACACAGATGTCAGCCCTGTGTGTGGTGGGCAGGGGGTGAAAGGCAGCAGGGCTGTAGTGAAGACATGGTGCAGCCCTGCCCAGCAGCAACCCAAGGAGCTTTCCCTGCCCCTGTTGTTACCTGAGGGCCCAAATTACAAACCCTGGCTGCATTCAGCTGCCCTTGGGAAGATTGTCCAGCCTGGTCCCAAGCCTCCAGCAGGTGTGGCCGTGGGAACAGCCAAGACCAGAGCAAGCGTGGCCATAGGAACAACCACAACTGGAGCCCTCTCTTTTTAGAGTCCTGTGATTGATGTGAGCCACAGTGCTGCAGCCTGTGTGCTCAAAGGGCTTGGGGCACCAGCAGCCCTGCAAGCAGGAGCAGGCTGGCTCTGGAGCACCCTTTCCAGGGCAGGAGGCAGGCATGGACAGGGTCTTCTCTCTGTCTGGCAACAGGAAAGGGAGCTGGAGGTGATGGAACAAGCATCTGCTGCTCCCTGCCACCACAGTCTGTGCTTGGCTCTGCACGGGGCCCCCACTCTGGGAAGCAATAACACTGCTGGCAGGGCTGCTCCTGGGCAGGCAGGCAGCAAAGGCTCCTCTCAGGCTCCCACCCTGCAGCCATGCCCACTGCTAGCACAAGCTGACCTTTTTTTTTTTTTCCCTGTCGTTGTTTTTGTTTCGTGGCACAAGCTCACCTAACACCAGGGCTCTGGCCCACCCCTGTCAAGGCACAAGGTCCAGAACAGCACTGGTGGGATTCTGGCACTTGCTCCTTCTTTGCTGGTACCATCAGCTCCAGCAGCGCCCCCCCACTCCCTCTCCCTTCCCTGCCCCCCTCCCCCCAAGCAGCAGAAGCAGG
>VWZI01014194.1:102576-129170 GCA_013396835.1 Psilopogon haemacephalus
TCCCGCGGTGGGCAGACGGCCGGTGGCGGAGCTTCGCGGGCTCGCCGCGACCTGTACGACGTGCTGGGCGTCCCTTCTACGGCGACGGCGGCGCAGATCAAGACGGCGTACTACGAGCAGTCGTTCCGGTACCACCCCGACCGCAACGCCGGCAGCGCGGCCGCCGCCGCCCGTTTCACCGCCATCAGCGAGGCTTACCGGGTGCTGGGCAGCGCTGTCCTGCGCCGAAAGTACGACCGCGGCCTCCTCAGCGAGGAGGACCTGCGGGACGCCCCCAAGCCCTCGGGCCGGCCGGCCGCCGCCAGCCCGCCGCCTCCCCGGGCGCCTCCCTCCGCTCCCCCTAGGCCCGGCCCGCCGCCCTTCAACTTCGACGCCTTCTACCGGGCGCACTACGGGGAGCAGCTGGAGCGGGAGCAAGTGCTGCGGGCGCGGCGGGAGCAGCTGCGCCTCCGCCGGGAGGAGAACGCAGCCCAGGGGCGTTTGCGCCTGCTCTCGGACTTCTCGGTCGGAGTCGTCTTTATCCTAGCGTTTGCCATCCTCTACGGCTTCAAGTGACAGCGGGGCTGGCCGTGCGGGCACCGGGGCACCCACCGTGCTGCCCGGCGGCGGGATGGAGTGGCACCAGTGGGCACCCACCAGGCGCAGGGTCCGCTCCTCAGACTGTGACATTTCCCCTCTGCCGCTGTGACCTTCAGACGCGGGACGTGGCCGGTGGGCTCCGTGCTTAGGCGTCTCAGGCCGAGACGTGTCTCGGTGTGACCTTCAGAGGCAGCGCACAACCAGCCAGCTCCGTGTGCGGGCTCAGCTCCCTGGCTGGGACCCTCTGCGAGCCTGGTTTCAGACACGAAGTGCGACTGGCAGACACAGTTAACGTGGCTGTGATGTGACCCCTGCAGGTGTGACCTTCAGACGGTGTGTGTCCACTGGATACTACACCTGGGCTCTGCTCCACAGCCTTCCATGTGCCTCCGCTGCCAGTGTGACCTTGCAGATGTGGTGCAGGGGCTGGGGCTGCAGTGTTCCCCCTCTGCCAACGTGAGCTGTAGGCATGCTTTGCCTGGCAGGTAAATGCAGTTCATGGACTCTGTGGACTCTGACACATCCCTTCCATCGGCACTGCTGCCTGACCTTGGTGGGAGCCACATCCCCGTTCTAAGGCACAGCAGAGATTAAACAGCTGTGAGTGGTGTTTGTGTGCTCTGTGTGTTCATGGGGGGTGCTGAGCCGTGGCTCTCTCTGGTTTCCTGTCCATCCAGCGCCTGCCAGCTCTGTGCTCTCACGCTTGTTACTCCATTTTTTGGGGGAGTTTCAGGAATGTTTGGCTCCAGACTGCGTCACTGCCCTTGCCTGGCCCTGCTCAGGGCTTGCCTTGCTGCGTGGTGGGTACAGACGTCTTGGCTGCAGCAGCCTGGAAGAATGCAAGCTGGGCCCCTGTGGTGGCTCATGTCCTGTCAGCATGTGGCATTGCCTGGGGGTGCCACCCAGAGCACTTCTGTGTTCAGAGCAGCTTGTCCTGTCCAGGGCTTGCCAGGAGCTTCTCACAAGGTCATCCCACACAGGCGGTGGTGGCAGGGTGTGGGACACTTCTGAGCACCTTTACTTGTGTTTTACACCTACCTGAGCCTCATTTGCACATAAGAGCAGTTGCCTATTTAACTACTGAAGTGTTTTAAGAACCAAAGATTGTATCTCTCAGAACTTCTGTCTTGGGTGAAGGTATCACCTGTGCTCTGCTGGTACTACATGGAGTGAGTGAATGAAGCTTCATAGTGTTGAACTCTGAGCGTGCCAAAGATTTTGTCTGCTTTACTTTGCACTGGATTCGCTGGGCCTGGCTGGCAGCTGCCTGCACAGGAGCCAAGCCCTCACCTCTCACTGCGGTGACCCTTGGGTTTGTTTTCTCCCAGCACAAGAATGTTAAAATTAAATGCCCTGTTGCTCTCCAGCTGCAAAGTCCTGCGGTGCTGGGCTGAGCCTGAGGCAGAAGTGTGGCAGGCAGTGCAATGTCCGCTGGTGGAGGGTGCATGCAGCATGGGAGAGTTTCTCCTGTAGCACTTCCAGCTGCAGACTCAAAGCTGCTGTGTGGCTGGAGCAAACAGCCCACAGGCAGAGAAGGCTTTCCAGGATCCTCTCTGGTTGTCAGTCCCTCTCTGTGTGGGATTATAGTGCTGAAATGCCAGCACACGTGAAGAGCAGGAATTGTGGCTCTTGTGTCACATGCTGATGCACTTCCATGCTATAAACCAAGTCACTTGAAAGACTTGTCAGCTTCTCTGGAAGAATTTGGCAGGAAGTGTTGTCTTCCAGGCTGGAAAAGCTAGGGATGTTCACGGGAAGCAGTGGATACTAGGGGAACATTTGTCCAGTTCCTGGTGTCACGGCTGGCAGGTTTTTAAGGCAGCCCTGCCAAACACGAGATGTCCTCTGGATTGATCTTAAGTCTCTTTGGAGCTGTGGATTGTTCCTGCAGGCAGGCTCCATACCCAGCCCTGAGCCAGCTTCCTGGCAGAGAGAGGGTCTGGTGGGGTACAGTGTGGAGCAGGAGGATCAGGTTAGCTGGTGTGCTGCAGCACTGCCCCATAACATTGGGACAGGGAAAGAGCTGTTCCAGTAAGCCAGCTGGGCTGACTCCTGCACTGTGCCTGGTGCTTGTGTCTGGCATTGGGGTGGTGAACCAGGCACCAAAAGTGGGTCAGTCCATGTGCTGGGCAGCTCATATTGCTGCTTCTTCCTTTTCTTCCTCAGGTCTCCATCGTATATCTTGACCATTAAAGATATCCAGACAAACTGGTGATGAAATCTCACATCTTTCTTTGGTGGTCAATGCTCCTTGGAAGATGGTGGGTAAGGGGACAGGCTGGTGTTCCACATAGCAGCCACAGCAGGTGGAGGAGGAGGAGGAGGGTGGGAAGGAGATTCTTGTGTCCCAGAGTGGGCATGCTGCCTGCAGTCAGGGGAGAGTGAGTAGGACAGCCTCCCTGGGCCACCATGGACCTCACTCCTGCCTTCTGAAGACCCATTTAGTGCTGCCTGTGGGACAAGAGGGTTGCTGTGCGCTTGTGACACCCTCTGTGGTCTCTGCTCCCACAATGCAGGCAGCATTTTGCTGCGGAGCTTGGACAGGGGAAGGGAAGAGTCATGGCATGCAGGACAGGGAGGGATGCTTTGGGGCATGCAGTCTGCCACTTTTAGGGTGGTACAATGTGTATTTTTCCACAGTGCCACCTTTGCCCTGCTCAGGCCTGAATGCCCCTCTGCTCCAGGAAGGACTTCAGGAGATTGGGCACGGGGTGGCTGGAGCTTGCCCAAGTGCACGGACACGCTGCCAGCTCCCAGCACACCAAGTTTCTGCCCCTTTGTCTTGTGTCACATTCTTGTCTTTCTCTAGTTGTTTCCCTGATGGAGAAGTGCCAAGAGCAACAAGAATTCTTCTGGCTTCCCTTTAACCAAGTGAGTGCAGTCCTTGTGGGGTGCCAGGGGACATACAGCAGGACCTGACCGTGACAGCAGGAGCTTGAGTGGGCTCTACAGGCCCACCAGGGTCAGAAAATCTTCTACTTCCAGATCTGCTGGGGACTTTTCTTCTTTTTAAGGGTGGATCCAGTTACTAACCCCCCAAATCTCAGTGATACACCTCGGTGTCATCTTCGCATGGACCCTCTTGGCCCTCAGGGTGCTGAGGGTGGCAGATTCAGCTGCAGAAGAGGTCCACCAAGATGTGTCAGCATCTGAGGCCTTTGCTGGGAGGAGAATGATGTTCAGTGTCCTTCTCAGTCTCAAGTCTACAGAGGCCACTGACACATTTTCTAACACCTCTTCAGTGCTCTACATCTCTCCATTGCATCTGCCTTGGTTGTATGCACGCTGGATGCTGATTCTTTGCTCTCTTAGTCCCCACACCGTTTTTTTGCCAGCTCTTTGGTTTGTGTCGCTGAAAGGAACTGCCCAGGGTCGAGTTGCTGCTGAGGACTCAGCTATCACCCTGTGCCTACCCCTCCAGGCCTGTTCCAATTTAGTTTGCACCTTCACCCCGGGGTTTATTCTGTGTAACTTATCTTTACTCCTTCTCATTCTTTGATGACCAACAACAGACATCACACCACAGCCACCCTAAAAGGGAAGCAAAACTAACCTCAACTAGTTAACGGCCACTTGGTAATGAGATGCTGCTACAAACTAAGTAAACAAAAGCCCCAGGCAAGCTGAGACAAGCCCAGATGAAGCCTAATGGCCCCAATCTGCAAGCTCAGTGCAGAGCCCATGCCCCAGTCCCAACCCAGCTCAGTCTCATGGGCTGACACCCTGTAAACTCAGGCTTGGGGTGCTGAGCGACTCACCTCAGCTGCAGGGCGGTGCAGTCTGTGGGCATGGGGGCTCAGTGCCTCATTAGGGCCTCTTCTTTCCAGCTGGAGAAGCTGGGCTGCTCCTTGGGAAGCAATGGACTTAAACCTGGCTCCTGGCAGGTCAGTGGTGGTGCCAGCTGGGCTGAGGGCATGAGGGTTAAAGAGAAGGAGCTATGGGCAAGGTCCTGAGCAGCACTGGAGGGTGGCTATCATACCCCAACAGGGGGCTAACTTGTCAGGGAGGGGGATGAGTGGGACAGCACATGGGACAGCCTCAACCCTCACCCAACTTGGGACCTGTGGGCAGAGCTCTGCACTCCAGCCCTGCTGGGTCCTCAGTGGCCCCACCCACCCCACCCCCAGCAGGGTTACACGGTTGGCAGCACCTGTGGATGTGGAAGCAGCTCCCCCTCCCTTCAACGACATCCCCTCCAGCTACTCCTCTGTTAATTGAGTTAATTGTTAATAAGAGTTTCCTCTAACAGCCCTGCTGCCTTCAGAGTGCCAGTCACACAGCTAGGCCCAGCTGGGGCACCCTGGCACCACCCTGGTCCCAGCTCAGGGTTTTGGTTCAAAAGGTCTCCTGGAAGCTGCCTCTGCTGGGGACACAGCTTCCCTGCCAGGTGTCCTGTCCCTTTTGGGCTGGGGGCTGCTGCTTACCCAGGCTGGCTTCCAAAAAGCCAGGTCTAGATGGAACAGGGAGGCCACAGAGCTGTCAGGGTCAGGTCCCTGCCTGCTCCTCCTGCAGTGTAAGTGGAGGAACCAAGGCCTCCTGGCCCAGCCTCATCTCACCATCCATTGCCTGAAACTAGGGAGAGCAACAGAGCAGACTGGGATAAAAATACCAGGGCAAGCTCAGGTCTCCTGCTGCCTTCTCTAGCAGTAGCTCAAGTCAGGGCTAGTGCAAGAGGGTGGATGGGGAATGGTTACCAAACCCACTGCAGGGCTGCACACAGGCCAAGGAGAGCAGCTGATGGGATGGCTGTGGGGTATAACCCCCCCATGGAGGGGTAGGGGCTTGGCTCTGGCACAAGGTATCCCTTCTTACCAGAACTCTTCACCACGTACAAGGCCAAACTGCTGGGAGATAATCTCAGGGGGGTAAATGCAGACTCACTGAGTTGGACCAAGTGCAGGTGCCAACAGACAGGAGGACCCCCCCCAACCTTGACTGCCAGTCATCTCCAAGCCTGGCAAGTGTGCCCCTCACAAGCACTTCCTTCCTGCCTGTCCCATCCCTCTGCTGACAGCCAGAGCCAAAGGGTAACAGCAAGCATGGAAGAGCCTTTATTTGGACCGCATGTGGCACTCGGTGCTCCTGGGCTCTCTTCCCTGCTACCTCCCACCCAACCGACCCCACTGACCACCCCNCCCACCCCACAGACACCACAGCCCCTTGGAGCTGTGCCTCCGCCGCACCCCCACCCCACACGCTCCCTAGGCTGGGGGTTCCTGCACATCCCGGGGGAGCAGAGGGGACAACCCTGTCCCTGCCCTGCTACCGGTGTGGAGCCTCTTGCTTCGGATGCTGCGGCTGCTGCTGCCTGCGGACCAGCTGGGGGCTGAGCGGGGTGGCAGGGCCAGCATGTCCCACGAGGCGCAGGGGTGAGCCCGGGCTGGGCAGCTGGGAGCTGGGAGATGCTGGCTGCTGTTCCAGGGCTGGGAGCTGGGGTTTGGGAGGCGCAGCCGGCACGGCGAAGGGCACGACAGCCTCCGAAGGGATGAGAAAGGCAGGCACGAAGCCGTAGGAGAGATCGAAGGGTTTGGGGGCTACTCTGCTCCGCAGAGGGGCGAGACGGGCTGGGGCTGGGGCTGGGGCTGGGCTGGCCTGGGTGCCCACAGAGTCCCTGCCCACCTGCTCCTTCTGCAGCAGCTCCTGCAGTTTCTCCAGCTGCGTCCGGCAGATGTGGGAGCGTGTGCGGCTCTGGCAGAAGGACTCCAGAAAGGAATCGAGGGGCAGGTCCTGGGCCAGGAACTGATTTATCTGTGCCTGTGGGAAGGGCAGCGGGACAGCATCAAGCCAAGAGAGACATGGGACCACAGCAGCCCAGATGTCTGAGGATCCCCTGAAGGATCCAGAGCCTGGCACTCAGGAGGGCATGGAGAGAAGTCCAGGACTCAGGCAAGGAAGGGGCAGCAGCACAGGGGTTTGGCCTGACTCACCTCCGACTCTGCCTCAGAGGCCTCAAACTTGGCTTGGATCTGGTCCACAGCACTCTGCAGGTTCCACTTCTCCAGGTGTGTCTCTGTCAAGAGGGGATGTAGTTGCCAACAAACCTGCTGGGGCTGCCATTTTTCCCATCCCCCAAGCATCATATTCCCCCCTCCTCCTCAAACTGAAACACATCCCTAGAGCCACCAAAGCCTTCTGCATCCCATCATGGCATCAATGCCAGTTGAGGGCTGCCTGTGTTGCAGACCATCATCTCCCACTGCTCCTGGTCGAGGCTGGGCCAGCTCCCTGGGGCAGGTTCAAGGATGCTGAGCCCACCCAGCCCCTCACATGAACATGGATTATTCTGGCCATGCTGTGCTCTGCCTTCTCCCACGGGCTGCAGCCCACTCACCCAGGCGCTGCTGCTTGTCCCAACAGGCCTCTCGCATCTCCCGCAGCTCCTGGTACTTGATGGCCAGGGAAGCCTTCCCGTCCTCCAGCCGCGGGCGCAGGGACAGGTTCACCCTGGCCAGGGAGCAGTTTGAAGCCAAACACATCTCCCGCTCCAGCTGCAGACTCTGAAACTGGGAGGATGGGAATAGGGGTGGGGTGGGGGGCGTCAGCACTGGGAAGAATGGGCAGGACCAGTCCGAGCTGGCAGCCTGCTGGGAGAGGATCCTTCTCCACCCAGGGGCAGACATCCCCATCCCTCTGCTCTGCCTCCAAAAGGAGCATTTCATAGAGATGGGGATGGGAAGCAATGGCTGTGCCCACAGCACAGGGCACCTTAGCCTGAAGGGGGCAAACCTCACAGCTGCCCCTCCA
Source organism: Psilopogon haemacephalus (assembly GCA_013396835.1). Taxonomy (NCBI): domain Eukaryota; kingdom Metazoa; phylum Chordata; class Aves; order Piciformes; family Megalaimidae; genus Psilopogon; species Psilopogon haemacephalus. The sequence continues at coordinate 109,900 of VWZI01014194.1, forward strand.
GCCCCCCTTGCAGAGAAGAGACCTCCTTAGCCCACCAGGATGTCAGAGACACCCACACCTCTTCTCCCTGCATCTTCTCCCATCTACACCCAGGCAGAGGGGAGCCTGGTGCGGGCTGGGCTTGACGAGACCCAGGGGAAGATGCTGTAATCGGGCTGAGAACGATTGGAACAACCTGGCCCCGTTCGTGCAGCTCCAGGGAATAAAACCAGGAAGGGAGGGCACAGAATTGGGCCGGGGCCTCCCAATCTCTCCCAGTTTCGGGCCAGCAGGGGCGGCGGCGGCTGTAGCCCTGCTCTGGGCTCAGGTAAGGCTGCCCGACAGGTGATGGCTGCCCAAAGCCCGAGCGGCGCCAGGGCAGCCGCCAGCCAGGACGCCCCAAGCTGACGCTTCCCCGCAGCCGCCTCACCCCACCCGGTGGGTTTCGTTTCACCTCCAGACGCCCCCCGGTCTCGGCGGGCGGGATTGCAGGTACCGAGGCAAAGACCAACCAGCAGCTGAAGCTCGTCCTCGCTGCGGGCGGCTCCATCCTGCGCACCGGGAGAGGACGAGCGCCGCACGGCTCGCCTCGGTTTCGCCGGCGGCGGGACACGGGGCCCTGGATACCCACCCCGGTTCGCCCCCCGGCCCGGCCGTACCTTCCTGGTGAGGCGGGCAGCGCGCTGCAACCGGGACTCGTCCTGCAGCAGGGTGCGGAGCTGCGCGGTGCTGAGCGCCCCGAAGCGCCGCGGGGAGCCGGGCGGCGGCGGCGGCGGGGGCCGGGACATGGGCCGGGGCACGGGCGGGGATGGGTCGAGANGCCCGCCGCCACCGCCGGTCTTAAAGGAGCCGCAGCCCAACGCAAGGCGCTGCGGGTCCGCACCGCACGGCCCCCGCTGCCGAGCCGGGGGGAAACCGGCAACGAACCTCGCGCCCTGCAGCTTTCACCCGCGTACGGACCGCGCCGCACCCGGCGCTGCGCGTCCTGCGCCCCCGCCCTGCGTGCAGCCTGAGCTGCGCTTCCTTCTTTGCGCCCCGCTCCCTGCTCTGCGCATCCCGCATCCCGCCCTGTGCCGCACCTCGCTGCTCTGCGTCCTGATCCCCGCTCCCTTCACCTACCCTGCACCCCCACTCTGTGCCTGCGTCCCGCGACGCATCTCACTAAGCGCAACTCGCGCTGCACCCCGCAGCCTGCATCCAGCGCCGCATCCTGCCGTGCGCATCCTGCTGTCTGCTGCGTGCATCATCTGCGCCGGGTGCTGCTGTGTGGTGCATCCTGCATTGCAGCCCACTCCGCACATCCTGCAGCCTTCCTTGTGCCCTGCGTGCTGCTGTGTGGTGCGTCCTGCTTTGCACCCCCCTCCGCGCATCCTGCAGCCTTCCTTCTGCCCTGCTCCCGTGCGTCCTGCACCCCCCCACGCCTGTCCTGCGCTGCTTCGTTGCCTGCTGCGAGTTCCGGAGGCCACTGAGGAACTGTGATGAAATGTCCCTCTAGGGCCGAGTGTGGCCCTCTCCCAGGGAAGGCACAAGTGGAATCCACAAATTTCACAAGTGATTTATTATTGTTATTCTTGATTATGAACATAATAACAAGGAATCATCGGCAAGCACAGGGGGAAAAGAGGGGGAGCCTGCACTCAGAGAGGGGGAACTGGAAAGTGGCGTTTCACTAGAACCCTACTGCCCTTGGGCTCCTCTCTCTGCTCCACAAAGGCTGTGCAGAGCCTTTGCAGAGTGTCCAGCGTGGACAGGAGGGGAGGAGAAGCACTAACAATAAGAAGCTGGCCTGATGAGGATGAGGGAGGACTTGCAGTTGCCTTTGCACAGGTTGCCCCATGTCATGCCGCCCTTGAAATTCAGCCGCACAGAGTAACAGGAGGAGTACCACCACCCCCCCTCGTAGCTGTAGGCACAATTCTTACTGTAATTGTCCTGATCCCGATCCTTGGTGGAGAACTTCATGTTGTCATGCATGGTGTTGGGATTGTCCGAGGTCATAGCATCCCCTGCCGACCCTGTGTAGGAGCCCAGCCTCAGCCGGTAGCCGTGGTTCTCGTCCTCCACGCTGAAGAGGTTGTAGTCTGCAAAATTGATGTTGTCTGTGGAGTCCTGGATGACAAACCTGACCTGGTAGACCTTCTGCTTGGCAATCTGGTGGATGTACTCGGTGCCCAGCCAGTACTCGCTGCGCACGCTGCCGAAGCCGAATTTGTAGGTGCTCCAGGACTCAGCCCAGGTGACTGGAGTGTCTTTCTGGTTCCTCTGGATGACTGTCCAGCCCCCACTGGTCACGTTCATTTCGCAGTACACCACCAGGTGGTGGAGCCCCTTTGGCTGGATGATGTAGACGCCGCTTTTGCTGCCAGCAGGCAGCTCGCTGCAGTCCTTGGGCCAACCTGGGGCTGGAAACAGAGGTAGAATCATAGGATGGTTTAGGTTGGAAGAGACCTCAAAGATCAGCCAGTTCCAACCCCTCTGTGCCATAGGAAGGGACACCTTCCACTAGAGCAGGACACTCAAGGCCTCATCCAGCCTGGCCTTGAACACCTCCAGGGAGGGAGCAGCCACAACCTCCCTGGGCAACCTGTGCCAGTGTCTCACCAGCCTCACTGCAAAGAACTTCCTCCTAACATCCAGTTTCAATCTCCCCTCTGCCAATTTAAACCCATTCCCCCTCGTCCTGTCATTACAAGACCTTGTCAGTAGTCCCTCCCCAGCCTTCCTGTAGTCCCCTTCAGATACTGGAAGGTTACTCTAAGGTCTCCTCAAAGTCTTCTCTTCTCCAGGCTGAAAAGTCCCAACTCCTTCAGCCTGTCCTCATAGCAGAGCTGCTGCAGCCCTCTGATCATCTTCGTGGCCCTCCTCTGGCCTCTCTCCAGCAATTCCATGTCCTTCTTATGCTTCCCACCCAACAAGGCACTAGAAGCACTTGGCCTGTCTGTTGTGCCTCTGTCCTTTTGCATGTTCCTTCTTGGGCTGTATTCCCACGGTGTGCTCGCAGGAGTAAATCGAAATCTTGAAATGATCAGTGTAAGAGTTGGGCTTCATCTCTTCCCAGGACCCCACCTGGAGTACTGCATCCAATTCTGGACCCTCTGTTACAAGAGGGATGGAATGTGCTGGAACATGTCCAGAGAAGGGCCACAAGGATGATCAGAGAGCTGGAGCACCTCTGCTATGAGGGCAGACTGAGGGATTTGAGACTGTTCAGTCTGGAGAGGAGAAGCTTCCCAGGAGACCTTCTTGTGGCCTTTCAGTATCTTCAGGGGGCTACAAGAAAGCTGCAGAGGGACTTTTAGGCTGCCAGGTAGTGGTAGGACTGGGGAGAATGGAACTGAGCTGGAAATGGGGAGATTCAAACATGTTAGGAAGAATTTCTTCACCATGAGGATGGTGAGATCCTGGAAGGGGCTGCCCAGGGAGGTGGTGGAAGCCTCATCCCTGGAGATGTTTAAGGCCAGACTGGATGAGGCCCTGGAGAGCCTGATCTAGTGTGAGGTGTCCCTGCTCGTGTCAGGGGAGTTGGAACTGGCTGATCCTTGTGGTCCCTTCCAACCCTGACTGATTCTGATTCTATGATTCTACGACAAGATTCAGACTGACAGGGACACACAGCCAAAGTGTCTTGGCCTGGTGAGACCAAGCCATACATTGCCTTCAGCCAGCTCCCCAGGCTGGGCTTGGGATTGCTGTGGGGATATGCCTGCAGCATGCAGGTGATGTGTCCCCACACAGACAAATGCAAATCTGGGTCATTAAAGCCCTTTTCTCTTACAGCATGGAGGCTTTAGAGTAATCCCAGAAGCCCTGGAGATAGCCTGATCAAGACATCCACATTGCTTGTAATTAAATTAGCCCTTGAGATCTCAACGGGGAAAATCCATCCTTTTTCTCTGGGCTTACCAAAGTAGCTCTCCAGAGACTTCCTGACTTGTTTGATTTAATTATGGCCTTCCCATGCTCCAGAGTGTCAGCACCTCATACAACAAAGAGCTGAACACACTTCTGGGAAGGTCCTTGAGAGGAGACCTACCATGGGCTGCTGGGTGGCGTGGGGCAACGTCTCTGGCCCGCCGAAGGTGCTCATCACCATCACCTGAATGAACAAGAGCAGAGGAGATGGGAGTGAGTGTTGAGAGCAGGCACAGCCAATGCCTGCTGGAAGGACATGATCTTCTCCAGGTGATCTTCCTGTCTCTAGGTAGACTTACCAGGCTGGGTGGTCTCTGGGGGGGCATTCATAATTTCGTCCATCGTGCCATTGAGGAGGTGCAAGTTTGTGATGTAAAGGTCAGGAAAAGATGCTGCCAGGGTCAGCAGGCAGGTAAAAAGCAGGAGACACAGGCGCTGAGCAGCTGGAGTTGGGAGAGATTGGTTAAAGAGAGCCACGAATCCCTTTCGATTCCTTGACTTGCAGGGTGAAATAGGAAAACAAAATTATTCACTGGAACGGGTTGCCCAGGGAGGTTGTGGCTGCTCCCTCCCTGGAGGTGTTCTAGGCCATGCTGGATGAGGTCTTGAGCATCCTGCTCTAGTGGGAGGTGTCCCTGCCTATGGCACAGAGGGGTTGGAACTGGCTGATCTTTGAGGTCTCTTCCAACCTAAGCCATTCTATGATTCTACGATTCTATGATTTATGTGCAGAGCTCCCATAACCTCATCAGGTAGGCTGTGATATGGTAATTTACAGCTGTCATTAGCGGTGACAGCTGCTAATGGTGGAGTTTGAGACAGAAGAGGTGTGCAAACCTTCTCCAAACCCAAGGTAACTCTCAGCAGAAACCTCTGCAAAGAAAACCCCAAGCCTCTGGGCTGGAGCTAAAAAGCAGGGTAAGCAGAGAGGAAGGAATCCCCTTCTCTCCCAGCTCCCATCACTCTCCCATGACACACTGCCATAAGCTGGGACCACAGCTTCCTCCAGTTCAGGTTGGTGGGTACTAAGAACCCAGAAGTCTGGCTGGCAACAAGCCTCAGGCAGGGCTGTGTGCATTTCTCTGCTCTGCTTGAAAGCAGCATGAAACCTGCAGACTGTTTGGGGTTTTTTTTTCTCCCAATATTCAAGCTAAATAAAAGAGCAGAAAGTTAATCATGGCTTCAAGAAAGTGAGGCATTGTCAGAGCACCTGCCCATGGGGAAATCTGCTCTTGACACCACAGCTGTAGCTCACCCTGGCACTACCAATGTGATTCCCTCCACTGCTGAAAAGGGAGCAGAGCCAAACCTGTTGCCCTGCCCTGAGGTTCCTGAATTTGACACCACAGAATCACAGAATCTCTTAGATTGGAAAAGATCTTCAAGATCATCGAATCCAATCATTAGTTTCACACTGGCAAGTCCCTGACTGAACCAAATCCCTCAGCACAACATCTAAGGTTGGAAACAAGACCTCTCAGATCATTAAGTCCAACCTTCTACCACACACCTCCACCACCAGCAGACCATGGGCCAAAGGGCCACATCTACTCCTCCTTCAAAAGAGCCTGAAGGAACTTTGTTCAGCCTCTCAGCCCAAGAAATATCATCTCTGGACAACAGCATCACAGCATTGTCAGGGTCGGATGAGACCTCAAGGATCGTTCAGTTCGGACCCCCCCTGCCATGCCCAGGGACACCTCACACTAGATCAGGTTGCCCAGAGCCACGTCCAGCTTGACCTTAAAGACCTCCAGGATTGAGGCTTTCTCCCTGGGCTACCTGTACCAGTGTCTTGCCACACTTATGCTGAAAAACTTCTTCCTAACATCCAATCTGAATCTCCCACCTCCAGCTTTGCTCCATCCCTCCAGTCTTATCACTACCTGACAGCCTAAAAAAATCCCTCTCCAGCTTTCTTGTAGCCCCCTTCAGATACTGGAAGGCCACAAGAAGGTCTCCTGGGAGCCTTCTCCTCTCCAGACTGAACAGCCCTGCTCCAGTCCCTAGCACAGTCTGTGATGTGATGGGCTTGGTGTGGGGAGAAGGCAGCCCTGCAGAAGACCAAGAGCTGGGATGCCCTTTGACCACCAGCACCCTGCTGCTGTCCCATCCCATCCCACACTCACCCATGTCTTCTCTGCAGGGACCCTGTGGAGCAGGGAGCTGAGCAGTCTTGACCTGGCTTAGAGGAGTGTCCAGCCTGAAAGTTATAAGGGCTGAGCAGGCAAGGGGGTGGGGGCAGGAGACCTAAGGCCACCCCACTTGGCCTGGGACTGGCACCAGGGCTGCTGGTTTGTGGTGTGTTTGCTCTTCAGCCTGGAGTGGCATGTCCATGGGCAAGGCAGGCTGTGTCTCACGGGGCTGAAGAGCTTTCTTCAGAGGCAAAGCAAATAATTGGGGGGGACCATTAAGCCAGTGCTTTGAAACAGCCTCCTGTGCTTGCCACCCTCCCCCCAGCCCTGGCCCTGGCAGGGTTTCCCCAGGGAATGGCATCCTCTGGGCACCTCTCTACATTTCAGCTCCTAAGTAAGTATCCAGGTGACGTTTCCCCTCCTGGATGGAAATCAAACATCAGGCACAAATCTCTCTTTCCAGAGCAGTCATCAAGCCCAGCAGCCACTGGGGACCCCATCAGACCCTTCAGGGAAGAGGCACTCCACTGTTCCTGGCAAACTGGGTGCTGAGTTTCAGAGAGTGCCACTCCAGCTGCCTCCTGACGTGCCTGGCCTGCCACCACCATGCTGCTCTTGCACAACCTCTGCTGTGGTCTTCCCTGGAGCCGTGGTCCTCGTGGCAGTCACAAGGGGGTTTGGGGCACGGTGACGTGACACTGATGTAAAATGGTCTCACTTCCAGCCCCTCTCTGCTACCAGGAGTGCTTGTGCTGTGCTGTGGATTTCTTACAGAAGATGCCAGGCCACCTAGGGACAATCTCTAGGGATATTAATGTCTGAGTTAAAAGGACTCCTGTGCTCCAACATCTGCCAGCATCAGCAGGAGATGAGCTTTTGTCACAGGCTCCTGGCTGCCTGGCTTGGTCATGGAGGCAAACACTGATGATGCTACTTCACTCACAGCTTTACTTAGAAAGGAAAAAAAATAAAGAGTTTTAAGATTTGCAACCCAAATATAGATAAGTCAGACTGCTTTGGGCTGTGGCTGCTCTGCATGGCTCTCTCTTTCTCCCTTCCTACCTGGATCTGAATAATTTCACTCACTCCTTTCCTCCATCTACCTTTGCCTATCTGCTGCATGAAGCAGGTGGTGAGATAAGATTGGGGAAGGAGGAAAGGTGGTAGGGGGTGGTTAGAAACCCCTTGTAGGGATTTCTGATCTCTGGGAGGGCTGTGGTGTTGCTCTATTACCTTTTTTACTGTCTATATCTGTAAATATCTGTTATACATTGTAAATATCTGCTTGGATATTGTGCAGAGCTGTAAATATAAAGCTTCATTCCTTAACTTCCAGCCAACTGAGTCCTAGCCTGGGTTATTTCATAGAATCAGTCAGGGTTGGAAGGGACCACAAGGATCAGACATTTCCAACCCCCCTGCCATGCCCAGGGACACCCTACCCTACATCAGGCTGCCCACAGCCTCTGCCAGCCTGGCTGCAAACACCTGCAGGGTTGTGGCCCCAAACACCTCCCTGGGCAACCCATTCCAGGCTCTCACCACTCTCATGGTGAGAGTGAGATGATCCTTGTGGTCCCTTCCAGCCCTGACTGATTCTAAGATTCTATGATTCTAATTGTGCCTAAACATCCCCTGGGGCANACAGAGGGGGGAGAATCACCTGCCTCGACCTGCTGCTCACACTTCTGATGTAGCCCAGGCTCTGCTTGGCTTCCTGGGCTGCAAATGCACACTTGTGTTCAAAGTGGGGGGGGGGCAGATAACTGCCAAACCTTCACACCCTCTATTGAGAGCATGCAGGTTGGGGTGCCAGGGCACACTGCATACAGTAACTTCTGGCTGCTGGACCCTGGCTTAAGCTCAATGACTTAACTCATTGATCCTGAGACCGACCAGTGGAGAGCTGGCAAGTGGGCAGGTCTCTTGAGGACCTGTCCTCATCTTCCCGGGGTCACCTTGGGAACTGGGCACACAGGCAATCTAATCTCTCTTCCTTTGCTAGTTTCTGTGTGCACATCCTTAAGCAGGCAGCTCTCCCCACTTCAGCTGGATCCTGCCTTTCCACAGGGCAATTCACTGTAGTGTTTGTGTAGCTGGAAGAGTCAATAATTGAAATTTCCCCCCCGCCCACCCCTCACCTCATGGAGGGGATTATTTTGTACTTCTCTGGCTGGAAGGGCAGCCCCTCCCTCCCTCCCCTCAGGGGCTTTAGCTGGGCTGTCATGGGATCTGCAATCTGCTGGAGTCACCTCCTTGCAAGTGCCTCCTTCTGCCTCTACAAATAAGGAGTGTGAAGATGAGTGGGTGTGTGCAGGGCCTATAAAGTCACCGTGGAAAGCTCAGCATGGGAGGGTGCACTACTGGGTTCCTGCTCTCTGCTCAGCCGTGCTGCTGTGATGGGTGAGTTACCTGCCCAGCAGCTCACTTCCTTCAGGTGTGCTGCTGGGCTCCAACAAGACCTGACTGGGGTGAGTATACAAAGGCATGAGATGATGAGCAGGGCAGCAGCCATCCTCTTGCCTGGGTGATGCTTGCTGCCAGGCACCCTGGCAGCAGAAGGGAGGCAAGACCAAAGCACCAAAGGACACAGATGCTTGGTGCCAGCCTCTGCTACCCCCAGGCTACCTGTCCCCTCTATTCCCATGTCCTGGCAAGGGAAGGTTAATGTGGGGACCTCGATTTCAAGGTCTTTTCCCCTTCCTGACCAAAGCACGTGGCATGTGTTTGCACAAGGGTTCTTCCCCAGGCAGGATGGCATCTCCTCCAGTCACTGAGCTAGTGCAGGGTGTAGAGGTGTGCTGGTGGCCAGCACAGAGGGCTTGAGCTCATGTCATTCTGTGGGCTCAGGAGACTTCATCCTGTCTGCCTGGGAGCTGCTATCTGTGCAACAGAACCCATCCTTTGGGTGTGGTTTATCACCAGCTGTCACTGGGCTGGAGTAGCCTAGGTATGGTTACTCCAAGGAGAACTGTTTCTTGTCAACTCTCCTCCTCCTTGGCAAATTATTCTTCCCAGGTCTAGCCAGGTTGTTGTCCTCTCTTATGCATTCTTGGGCTGCAGGCTCCAAAAACAGATCTGCAGGTTTCCATCTGGTGCAGGAAAAGGGGTGACCAAGAAGGTGACAAAGCCATTTCTCACCTTACTTCACCCCTGCATGGGCAGAGCCTACGCCAAAGCTCTGGGAGCCTTCTGCTCCCACTTGCACCCCATGGCTCTGGCTTCCCTAGTCCAGGGGTCCTGATGGTGATGGGCCCTTTCCTCCCCAGGGCTCCAGGCTGGAACAAGTTTGCTCCGTGGGGACCTTGTTCTCCTCTCCACAGTGCTGGCAATGCTCCTCCTCTGCACAAGTGCTGGCCCAGCAAAACCCACTGCCAGCCCACGGAGTGGTGAGTATGGGACGGGTGGCACCAAGGTGCAGGGCAGGGAAGTGCCTCCCTAGCTCGGACTCGCAGGACTGCTAAGTGCTAGGAGGGCCAAGCAAGCACCTGGGCTGACACACAACACAAGGACTCCTCACACCCTCAACTCCCTGGGCTGTGGCTACCCTTACCCCCATGGTGGCTCCATGCTGAAGCCAAGGGGGTTCTGCCCAAAGGCTGGAACTGGTCAGGATTGCTCTGCAGCGATTGTGTCTTTTTAGATTTCAGTTTTAGGAGATATCCCAACACAGCTGATTTTTTTTTTTTTTTTTTTTTTTTTTTTGTTTTTGTTGTTTTTTGGGAGTTACNTTTTTTTTTTTAGTTCTTGTTGGATTAGGAGAGTTACACCCCCTGCAAGACCTGTGTGTCTGAAAAAAGCAGAATTTCCTGGGGCTGAACTGCAATTACCCACAGCAAAATGCCTCTCGTCGGGCACAAACCCACAAAAGCAAATTAGACAACAAATTAGTTTAAGTTGTGTCAGATCATGCTGAGATCCCTATGAGACCAAGGCAGACCTTACCTTCATTAGCAATGCTGTGACCCCCAGGGAAAATGAACATTTCTGTTCATGTTCTGGTCCAGTGCAGCACTGGACACTTCTGATCCTTGCAAGGGCTGCAGCTCAGCGTATCAAGGCTTGTGCGTGAGGGCTGGATGGACCTGGAGGACATCACTGTCACCTGGGAGAACTTTTTTTGCCCTCTTTTAGAATAGAATAGAATGGGATGGAATAGAATAGAATGGAATGGAATAGAACAGAATTAGAATAGAATTAAATAAGCCAGATTGGAAGAGACCTCCAAGCTCATCCAGTCCAGCCTATCGCCCAGCCCTATCCAATGGCATTAAGTTTCCCATCCAGTCTTTGCTTGAACACCTCCAGGGATTGTGACTCCACCACCTCCCTGGGCAGCCCATTCTAATGCCAATCACTCTCTCTGTGAAGAACTTCCTCCTTGCATCCAGCCTATACCTCCCCCAGCACAACTTGAGGCTGTGTCCCCTCATTCTGTTGCTCATTGCCTGGGAGAAGAGCCCAAGCCCACCTGGCTACAACCTCCCTTTAGGTGCTTGTAGATAGTGATGAGGTCACTCCCGAGCCTCCTCCTCCTCCGCAGGCTGCACACCCCCCAGCTCCCTCAGCCTCTCCTCACAGGGCTGTGCTCCAAGCCCCACACCAGCTTCTTAGAGGGGAAGGCATTAGAAAGCTCTGCATTAAATAGCAAGTCATGAGAAACAGCTCTAGGGCTTTAACCCTGTGGACGAGCCAGTGGAAGATCCACTGCGGCACAGACCAGAGCCCAGCCCAGCCCTTTCTGTCCTGAGCCCTCACTCTCCCTGCCTTGACAGTCTTGACATGACCTTTTCTCTCTCCCACCCCAACCCGTGCCCGCCCCTGCCGCAGCCTCGCCGTTCCCCGCGGACTGCAGCCGCCTCCGCAAGAACAGCCCCAGCGGGGTCTACGTCATCCAGCCGGCAGGGTCCCCTCCCCGCGTGGTGTGGTGCGACATGGACACGGAGGGCAAGGGCTGGACTGTGGTCCAGAGAAACTCGTACGACACCGAGCTCACGTGGAAGCAGTCCTGGACCACCTACAAGTACGGCTTCGGCAACGTGCAGGGCGATCACTGGCTGGGCACCGAGTACCTGCACCTGCTGACCCAGCAGGGCACCTACAAGGTGCGCTTCGTCGTGCGGAACAAAGCCAATGTCACTCACTACGCCGAGTATGACATCTTCAGGGTGGAGGGCGAGGCCGCGGGCTACCCGCTGAGGCTGGGCCGGTTCTCTGGTGACGGGGACGACTACCTGACCGGCTACCACCCCAAGAAGGGTGGCATACACGACAACATGAAGTTCAGCACCACCGACAAGGACCAGGACCAGTACAGCGGCAACTGCGCCAGCTACTACGGGGGCTGGTGGTACGACAGGTGCCAGAACGTCCTGCTCAATGCCAAAAACCACATCCTGTGGCCGGGATTCTGCGACAGCGGCGACTGCTCCTCCTCCCTCATCCTGGTCAAACCCACAGACGTGTGCTGACCGTGCCACAGCGCCCAGCCCCCCGGGAGCTTGCGGCAGTGCCACCGCCCCCAGCTCAGTGCCCCGTTCCTGTGCTTGCCAACAGCTCTGTGCCGGTCCTGCCGTACATCCTGTGCCACCCACAGCTCCTGCACCCTCACCAGCTCTGGGGCTCAGGAGCAGTCGCTCGGAGCCCTGAGCACCTGCAGCAGCTTTGCCCAGTGTCTCAGTGCTGCCTGGCGCTGGGACGCAGGCACTGGTTTGGGGTGGGCGCAGTCGCTCCTGGGCTGGGGAGGGGGAGGCAGTGCAAGTTCCCCTCCTTGTGCAATCCTTGTGCCCCTGCTTTGCCCAGGCCTTGCTCCCCACCCATCCCTCAGCTCTGCTACCCACGGTGGGAGAAATCAGCTGCAATAAACCCTGGAGCCAGAGACTTTGCTGTCTTGTGTCTACCTGCCACTGCCACACTGCACATAAGTGCGTGGGCATCGCTCCAGGGGTGGTGAACCTGGGGAAAAATAGGTGGATGATGCAGGTGTCCTCTCCTGAGCAAGGAGAGGACACCTACCTGCCTAAGGGATGCTAGACCTCACCTCGGCACATGCAGAGCTCACCTACTTCAGGGCTGCTGTGGTTGTCCCGAGAGGTTGTGGATGTCCCATCCCTGGAGGTGTTGAAGGTTAGGTTGGATCCCAGAGGAAATGGCCTCAAGTTGCACCAGGAGAGGTTCAGGCTGGATATTAGAAGAAACTTCTTCACCAAAAAAGTTCTCTAACACAACAGGGAGGTGGTTGCATCCCCATCCCTGGAGGCGTTTAGGAGAGGCAGAGATGCAGTGTTGAGGGACATGGTTTAGCACCAGCCCTGGTAGAGTTAGAGAATGCCTGGACTCTAGGATCTTGAAGATCTTTTCCAATCAACACAATTCTATGACTCTATGCCAGGCTGCTTCAGCTCTTACACCTGCCCCAGACATCCCCACCACGCAGTGCTGCTGTTCCTCATTTTTCCACCCACTCTTCCAGTTACCTCTCAAGGCCTGGACTGGCATTCACACAGTTAACATGGCAGGATGGTGCTGGCCTGGCCCCTGGTTAGCTTCAGGTCATGGCTGATGCCTCCCTTCTGCCTCAGTGCCTGCTCTTAGCCATGCAGTACTGTGCTCCCTTTTGGAAAATCCCTACCTTGGAGCCCAACTCTCCTCTTTCAGGGAAAGTTTTGCTTTTAATTCCTCATCATAATTCCTCCTCTGATGAAAACTTCTCCCTCTGAAAGACTCTTCTTCTTCTTCTTCTTGCGTCAGGATATCCATTTCCTGCCTCAACCTGACAAGAAACTGTCAGCAGCTGGGAGAGGTTCCCAAACAAATGAAAGACATTTGCACATCTCTGCAGGTTCTGCAAGCAATTTTATTCTGCAGGATGTACCCAGACTACAGCAAGGACCTGATGTGTACATGGTTAGGTTGTGCACAAGGCAACTTAGCTCAGGTTAGTTAGTGATGACTGATATTGTTCTTCTGAGGTCACCCACACCCACCAAGCAAAAGGAGAGCAGGACCTTGCTGGAGCAGGAGGGGCTTAGCTTTCTGAGCACAGCTATTTCCCCAGAGGGAATGTGCTTGGAATCTGCAGCACTTATCATTTGCCCAAATAATGACCCCTAAAATCCCAGCCCAGGTGAAAGGCCAGAGCCAAAGCAGGGAGCTTTGCTGCATCAGGAGAAATGTGGCCAGCAGGTCAGGGGAGGTGATTCTCCCACTCTGCTCTGCCTAGTGAGACCCCACCTGGAGTACTGTGTTCAGTTCTGGAGCCCCTGGGACAAGAGGGATGTGGACATGCTGGAGGTGTCCAGCGAAGGGCCATGAGGATGCTCAGAGGGCTGCAGCACCTCTGCTATGAGGACAGACTGAAAGAGTTGAGGCTGTTCTGGAGAAGAGGAGGCTTCCAGGATCTGATGTGGGCTACAAAAGAGCTGGGGAGGGACTTCTTAGCCTATCAGGGAGTGACAGGACTAAGGGGAATGAAGCAAAGCTGGAGGTGGGGAGATTCAGATTGGATGTGAGGAGGATGTTGTTCAGCATGAGAGTGGTGAGAGCCTGGAATGGGTTGCCCAGGGAGGTGGTTGGGGCCACAACCCTGCAGGTGTTTGCAGCCAGGCTGGCAGAGGCTGTGGGCAGCCTGATCTAGGGTAGGGTGTCCCTGGGCATGGCAGGGGGGTTGGAACTGCCTGATCCTTGTGGTCCCTTCCAACCCTGACTGATTCTATGATATCTCAAGAGAGGAGAAAAGCTGAGCTGCAGGAACCAGCCTGCTCACCTCCAGCCAGCAAAGAGGGCTCCAGAAGGGCGCTGAGGGTGATGAGCAGACAGGAGAAGGTGGGGGGGTGGGATAAGGGAAAGAGCTCTAGTGATATGAAGCTGGTTTGATGAGGATGGCAGAAGCTTTGCAGTTGCCCTTGCACAGGCTGCCCCAGGTTATGGCCCCCTTGACATTGAGCAGCACAGCGTAGCACCCTGAGTACCACCACCCGCCCCGGTAGCGGGAGGCGCAGTTCCCCCTGTAGGTGTCCTGATCCCGGTCCTTTGTGGAGAACTTCATGCTGTTGTGCACTTTCCTGGGGTTGTCTGAGTCCATGGCATCCCCTGCGGTCCCTGAGTATGCTCCCAGCCTCAGCCGGTAGCCCTGGGACTCATCATCCAAGCTGAAGAGGCTGTAGTCTGCAAAGCTGATGCTGTTGGTGGCATCCCAGATGACAAACCTGACCTGGTAGACCTTCTGCTTGGTGATCTGGTGGATGTACTCGGTGCCCAGCCAGTAGTCGGAGTGCAGGTTCCCAAAGCCATGCTTGTAGGTGCTCCAGGACTCAGCCCAGGTGATCTCTGTGCTCTGGTGGTTCCTCTGGATGACCGTCCAGCCCCCCTCTGCCATGCTCATCTCACAGTACACCGTGATGGGGTGCAGCTCTGTGGGCTGGATGATGTAGACACCACTGGGGCTGCCAGCAGGAACCTCACTGCAGTCCTTGGGCCAACCTGGGGCAGGAGAGAGAGAGTGATTTAACAAGGGCCTGTGCAAAGGACAAGACCACGTTTCACCCTGTGGCAGGACAGAGGGACATCTACCCTGCTGGGTGATAGGTTGGACTGGATGATCTCAGAGGTATCTCCCAACCTGGCTTATTCTATTCCATCTGCCCAGAGCAGCTGGAGAAGAGGTTGGCCTCAGCCAACAGGGACCCCCAAGAGGAGGCAGCCCCAGTGAAAGGCCCCAGACCCACTGAGCTATGCTAGTATGAGACAGAAGACAGCTATGGACACCACTGGGTTCTACAGGTCGTCTGGAAAAGGAGTTGTGTCACTAAAACAGGGTCAAGCTGGGGAGGAAGGTGAAGAGGATCTGCTCCCTTGGCCACAGGAGGAAAATGACCCCTTCAAGCACAGTGCACACACACCCCCTGCATGGGTGCACCCCCTCACACCCCCCATCCTGGAGCAGGGCCAGGGCTAAGGATGGTGCTGGGCCCTTCCCCACCCACAGCTGCCTGCCCACGAGCACCCAGCAGCAGATCCCCTCCCTGTGCTGGCAGGTGTGGTCCCCCCATGCCTTCAGCTCGCTGGCTGCAGGAAACGCCACTGCAGTTAAGGTTCTGCTGCCACATGGGCAGAGCTTCTCTCCCCAGCCGAGCAGAGCCTCGGGGGGACACCAGCTCTCCCCAGCCCACCTGCCTGCCTGCATCCTGGAGGTGTGTTTTGGGTCTGAGGTCCCACAGCTCGCCCACTCCCAAGAATCATTTCAGCGAGCCTGCACTGGCCCGGGGCTGGGACTGCTGACGGCCAGAGGCAGTGACTGAAAGGGGCTGCCGAGGGCACTGGGGTGCCCACGGGGGGGCTACCTACCGGATTGCTTCACCCCGCTCGCCGAGGAGTCGGAGGGGGATTTCTTGAAGGTGTTTTGGGCTTGTAGATGCGTGGTGGAGTGGCCTGGGGCAGCCCAGAACTGCAGGCAAGCAAGGAGCAGGAGGCGCTGGGCTGCTGGAAAGGGGAAAGACGGAGAAAAGGCAAAATGTGAGCCTCCCTCCAGAGAGGTGCCAAATGCCCTGGCACGGCAGAACACAGCCACGGAAGGTGCAGGAGGGCACCAAGCATGCTGGGCAGCATCAGATCGGCCCACGGCAGCTGGCAAGCTTGCCAAAAGACCTCCACTCTTTGGCCCAAGCAGTAGACAACCTTGCCGGGTCCCCTGGACCAGCTGTGGCAAAGTCAGGCGTGAGATGTCGGAGCAAAGCACCCAACAGCCTACTGCCCCGGGGCTGTGTTTCCATCCCCAGAAGGAGCACATGGGCCGGGGTGAGCCCGAATGCAGCGCACAGGCTGCCGCTGTCGGAAGGAGTTGGGGCGAGGACCGCCCCAGCGGGCACCGACGGCACTGCGCTGCTCCCCGAGGGTGAGCAAGGAGCAGCGCACGGAGCCCTACTCCCCGTTGCTGGGCCGCCCCACCCAGCACCCCACTTCCCAGCCCCGTACTCACCCATGACGTCCACCTCCTCCGCAGCACGAAGCTGTGGAGCAGCAGCTCCTGCGGAGGCTTTTGTAGCGCCCTCGGCGGTGGGCGGGGGGAGCGGATCCTGCTCCCACTCCCTGCTGCCCTCTTACTGGAGGAGGAAATCAGCTTGGGCTTCCTTGGTGCCCTCGGAGAACCCAGGCAGACAAGAGGGTGCCTGTGGTTTGTAGGTGCACAGCTTCCTGAGCCGCGAAGAGCATAACCCTCATGCCAGCGAGAGCCCTTGGAGTGAGTGCTTAGCTCCTTGGATGGAATTCCCCCGCCCTGGGAACAGCATATTTGGGAGCTCTGGAGAGAGCAGCTCAGCAAATAAACACTCGCATGGCAGCCGCAAGCAGTGCGAGAGCAAACACCGGGCACGGCCCTGCCTCCCACCACCCCAGCCCAGAGCTGGGTGGTGCCAGGTCAATTGGTTCTCCTCCCGTGTGCTTTTCGGCAAGCCCAGCCCAGCTCAGCTCTTGGTGGGGAAGTCAGAGCAGCCCTGAGACCTCCAGAGAGACCAACTGCTGGGGGACAGCCTCTGGAGCAGCTGCTGGGCTGCATGGCATCGGGCACAGGGTTGGGGTGGAGGTCATCTCAGCAGCTGATGGATTCTGTGCTGGACCTCCAGCAAGACTCTCCAAGCTGCTGCTGGACATCTTAAAGGTCTTCTCCACCCAGACCAATTCTAGGTTGTGCTGAGCCCCTCCAGCACCCACCATGGCCCGGGGCAGAGAAAAGGAAAGAGCTTGAGAGGACTGAGAGGAAAGGGGAGCCCATGGCCAGTGGCTGCATCTTTCTGTCACCCTCCTTTTCCACATGCATGTGCTCCTCTCAGCAGCATCCCAGGTGGGAAATGCTTCATCCCCTACCCTTTGCTTCTCAAGCCATGCACCCGAGGGAAAGCTGTGAGGGAGAGGAGGGAGATTTCCATCCCACAGCCCTCTTGTGGGCAGCAGGACTCTGCTCCTCAGGAGAAATGATTGCTGCTCCTTGGGTGAGAAGTGTCAGCTGCAGCCTTCAGGATGGGCACATGGTGGCTCTGCTGAGGTACCAGAGAAGGTCCCTGGCATTAGGATGGGCACATGGTGGCTCTGCTGAGGTACCAGAGAAGGTCCCTGGCATTAGGATGGGCACATGGTGGCTCTGCTGAGGTACCAGAGAAGGTCCCTGGCATTAGGATGGGCACATGGTGGCTCTGCTGAGGTACCAGAGAAGGTGCCTGGCATTAGGATGGGCACATGGTGGCTCTGCTGAGGTACCAGAGAAGGTGCCTGGCATTAGGATGGGCACATGGTGGCTCTGCTGAGGTACCAGAGAAGGTGCCTGGCATCAGGCTGGGCCTGAATGGGATGGGGCAGCACAGGCTGGGATGTCAGCCCAGACATTGCAGCTGATAGAGTGGTGTAAAAGTAAATCCCTGATAAAATGCTTTAGGCAAATAATGAGAGCAGACAGCAGCTTGGCTTTTGAGTGGCCACGCAAAGGTGGCTTTGCTACAGCAGTTACCAAGAGAAAGCTCTCCTGTGGGTGTCAGCCTGCCCTCCCCTTAGTGCCAGCTGTTGAAATGCAGGCTCAGGCATCTCAGAAGTACATTTTGGGCTTCTTGTGCTCTGCCCAGTGCCCAGTTTGCTCTATGCAAGCCCACTGATTGCTGTTTGCAAGCCCAAGCTCCCCCTGATCCCTGTCTCCAGCATAACCCAGCTGTGCAGAGCTCTGTCTTCAGGCTGCTTCTCGCTTGGACATGCCACTCCCAATGGAAAAGGAAAAGCAGAAATATTGGTCTTCAGGGATGGGCCCACTTGTCAAGCTCCTCTAGGGTGAATCCAGGCATTGAGAGCACTCTGAAGGGTCATGTTGTTCGTGTCTGTGCTTGTCCCTGCGACGTTGGAGGCTCCAGCATTGCCAGATGGCCCTGGGAGGCAGAAGAGCAAATGAAGAAAGATGGGGAGGGGGAGGACATTGTGTGGTGTGGGGATCATGGAGCATCTGTGGGGTCCAAAGGGCAACTGGGGAGTCCTGGGAACAACTAAGTTGTCTGAGGGGCAACTGGGGGCGAGTAGGACAATTGCCTCTAAATAGAGCCCCCAAAGGGACAGTGGGGTTCTGGGGAAGATGGTTCACAGGAATCCAGGGGGAGCAAGGCAACCTCCAGTGGTCCTGGGGGCAAGAGAGAGGGGTCTGGGATGGGTCAGAGGACAATGGCAGCGGCAGCAGCCTGTGCCCCACCTTGGGCACTCAGCATCCCTCATATCTGTAGGAAATCCCAAGGGACTGAGGGTCTGGGGGAATGTTGGGAGGCCCACGCTGGTCTGCAGGGAGCCCCAGAAGCATGAAGGCTTTGAGGGGAAGGTTTATCAGGTCAGGAGTACTCACGCCAGCAAGAGCAGCAGCAGCAGCACGATGGAGGTAAATGCCAGCCCCAGCCTCAGCAGTGCCATGTAGTGTGTGGGGGTCCTGTGGTGGGGCCAGTGCAGCACCGACCTGAACCGAGCCTGCAGCTTCTTCTCTTCCTCCACACCTACCTCTGACACTGTGGGGACAAAGTCACCTCAGGTCATCCAGGCCTCTGTGGTCCCTGCCTGATCCCACATGTTCCACTGCCTCCAAAGGAACCAGGCATGGAAAGGGTTAAGCCTACCTGCAGCCTTATCCTGACTCTTCCCTGGGGCAGTTTGACCTTCCCCCAGGTGTCATCTTTAGCCCCTTCCCACTTCCTGCCAAGGACTGCTATAGAAGAGTCGGGGGAGAACATCTTTGAATCATAGAATCAGTCAGAGTTGGAAGGGACCACAAGGATCAGTCAGTTCCAATCCCCCTGCCATGGCCAGGGACACCCTACCCTACATCAGGCTGCCCACAGCCTCTGCCAGCCTGGCCAAAAACACCTCCAGGGATCTGGCCCCAACCACCTCCTTGGGCAACCCATTCCAGGCTCTCACCACTCTCATGCTCAACAACTTCCTCCTCACGTTCAGTCTGAATCTCCCCACCTCCAGCTTTGCTCCATTCCCCCTAGTCCTGTCACTACCTGATAGCCTCAAAAGTCCCTCCCCAGCTTTCTTGTAGCCCCCCTGCAGATCCTGGAAGGTCTTCTCTTCTCCAGACTGAACAGCCCCAACCCTTTCAGTCTGTCCTCATTGGACAGGTGCTCCAGAATTGGAGAATTGGAATGAGAAATCAGCCTATAGGCTGAGAAAGGCAAACACTGCTGATGCTACTTCACTCAGAGCTTTACTGAGAACAAAAAAAAAAAA
>VWZI01014194.1:187509-237629 GCA_013396835.1 Psilopogon haemacephalus
GAGAAGGCTTTGAGAAGACCTTAGAGTAGCCTTCCGCTATCTGAAAGGAATCTACAGGAGGGCTGGGGAGGGACTATTGACAAGGTCTTGTAATAACAGGATGAGGGGCAATGGGTTTAAACTGGCAGAGGGAAGATTTAAACTGGATGTTAGAAGGAAGTTTGTTCCAGTAAGGGTGGTGAGACACTGGCACAGGTTGCCCAGGGAGATTGTGGCTGCTCCCTCCCTGAAGGTGTTCAAGATCAGGTTGGATGAGGTCTTGAGGGACCTGCTCTAGTGGGAGGTGTCCCTGCCATAGCACAGGGGGGTTGGAACTGGCTGAGCTTTGAGGTCCCTTCCAACCTAAACCATTCTATGATTCTACACTTGCAAAAACTTCCATGGAACAAAACATTGCTACAAGAGTCCTATTGAAATAAAAACAATCCTACTCTGGGAAAAAAAACCCATCATCATCCCCAGCCATTACCATTTCTTTGTGCATTTAACTGATTAAATTAGAGTATTTTCATGCTGATGAACTGAAGCCGACAGGGAAGCTGAACACATTCAGAGACCTCAACTGAACTAGGATTTCTCTAAGATTTTCAGAGCACGAAAAAAAAAAATAAAAATCAGATTTCCCAGTTTGAAGCAGAGACACTAACTAAAGCTGTAGTTAAGCAGTTTTGTTACTTAAGCAGAGACATAACCACAAAAAAAAGAAAAAAAAGTCTTTAAAAGCTTCAGATTCAATTAAAATGTTTTCTGGTTTATGTGTGCACGCACATATAAAAATCATGTGGCTGCTCTGGCTATAAAACTACCTAGAAACAGAGCTACTTGAGAAATGATGGCAGGCAGAAGTTCATAAAAACATATAAACCCAGTAATAAACAGCTGTCAGCCCCTGCAAAAGCAGTCATTAAATGGAAATGCCAACAGAAGGCATTTCACAGGCATCTGAAGTGGCAAGATCAATGCTTCTCAACTTCTGTGGAGGTCACCCCCAACTCTTTAAAAGGATGAGATGGACATGAATGTTCTTCAGAATGACTGATGCACAGATCAGAGTCAGACTGAACTAACTCCTATAGAGTTCCAAATAAACAGCTGGCAAGCACCTTGATTTACTACACACAACTTCCATCACATTCTTCACATCCCAAGAAGCATCATTTTTGCTGGCTCAGAGGAATTCCAAATGCCTCTACTTGGAAGCTTCCAGCAGGTGAACAAACTCCAGCAGATAATGGAAATGACATTTGGTGAGAGCTTGGTAAAGGCAAGGTGAGCAGGAATATTTTATGGTACCAATCTGCACATCAGAATCCCTCAAGAATCACTCAAATCCTCCAATTAGCTCAAACCAACACAAGTTCTTTTCAGTGCTGCCTGCAGGAGTTTAAGCAGAAGCTCTTCTAAAGGCAGCAGCGTGCACTGATCCAGCATCTCTGAGAGTCTTTCCAAGTTCTTGGCAAATACAGAGTGCAGTGCTCACTTTGAGCTGTTTCCCACAGAAAAATAACAGCCAGACTTCAGGAAGACGAGGAACATGAAGTACAACAGGGCCCAGAAACCCAAGGGAAGCCTGCAGATCTCTGGCTATTAATAACCTGGTTTACACAAATAGAAGCTGCTCTCATCACTATGAGTAACGCTCAAGGCAACTGTTTGATAGATAAAAGTATAGAACCACAGAATGGCTTGAGTTGGAAGGGACCTTAAAGATCATCTAGTTCCAACCCCCCTGTCATGAGCAGGGACAGCTCCCAGCCTGGTTTTGAACACTTCCAGGGATGATGCATCCACAACTTCTCTGGGCAACCTCTTCCAGTGTCTCACCACCCTCTTAGTAAAGAGCTTCTTGTGTATGTCCAATCTCTACCTACCCTGTTGTAGTTTAAAACATTTCCCTCTTATCCCAACACCACAAGCCCTTATAAATAGTCCCTCCCCAGCTCTCCTGTCAGCCCCTCCAGGTACTGGAAAGGCTTCCCCAGAGCTTTCTCTTCTCCAGGCTGAACACCACTCACTCTCTCAGGCACACCAAAAGAGGCAGTTGTGCTTAACTACACATTCAAACAGTACAAAGAGGCTCTTAAAAAAAAGGTAATCCTCAACTTTGTTCTTCTGCTTTCCAAGCAAGGCAAGGCACCCAGTGGACATTACCTCACGAACACCCAAAGCAAGCAAACGCTGGTGCTAGGCAGCATGAATCTCATTTGCCATCTGTTTCAGTATCTGTGCGTTTTCACCTGTCAAGACAGATGGCATTTTGACAGAGCCACTTCAAAAATACTATACCAAAGATACCCAGAAGGATGCTGAGGCAATCACCTACTGCAATAAATGGCACAAAGCCAGCAGCAGCAGTCATGCATATGAACTCATCAGGCCTCTGTGCAACTGCTGTCTTCAGAAAAGATTGTGCAGTTTGTCATCTAAATATGCAGACAGGTAAATTAATCCAAAGAGAAAAAGCAGTATCAGTGAAATGTGCCTCTAGGATAGCCAAGAAACCTGCCCACCATTTCCTGGGGTGTATTAGATGGGCTGTGGTTAGTAGGTTGAAACAAGTTTTTCTCACTCTCTGCTATGCCCAGCTGAGGCTGCATCTGGAACATTGTGTCCAGTTTGGGGCCCCTCAGTTCAAGGAGCTCAGGGAACTGCTTGGAAAGAGTCCAGTGCAGAGCCACAAAGATGCTGAAGGGAGTGGAGTATCTCCCCTATTGAGGAAAGGCTGAAGGAGCTGGGGCTCTTCAGCTTGGAGCAGAGCAGCCTGAACCTCCTTCATGTCTGTAAAGATATGAAGGGCAGTGTCAGGAGGACAGAGCCAGGCTCTGTTCAGTGATGTCCAATGGCAGGACAAGGGGCAGTGGGTGCAAGCTGGAGCAGAGGAGGTTCCACAGGCACAGAAGGAAAAATCATTTTCACTGTGAAGGTAACAAAACCCTGGAACAGGCTGCCCAGAGAGGTTGCGGAGTCTCCTTCACTGGAGGCACTCAAAACCTGCCTGGATGAGTTCCTGTGTGACCTGCTCTAGCAGCAGGGTTGGACTAAATGATCTTTCCAGGTCACTTCCAATCCCTACCACTCTGTAATTCTGTGGTCACATCAAGCTTTTACAACTCAAGACAGCATTTTACATTCTTTGGGGTTTTAGAGCACATCCCTATGCCAGTAGTTAAAATTCAGTGATGGAGATGAGTGCTCGGGTGAGGTCTGGGCTGCTCCCATACCCACAGATTTTGCTGCTGCCTTGCCAGCTCAATACCCAATGCAAGCACTTGCCAGAGCAACAGGATACAGCAGGGAGACTCATTGCCCACAACTCATTCCACTTTAAGCCCTTCAGATTAAATTAAGGGCAATAATATCACAAAGAATAATTTTAGAGGATTAGGAGAAAAATCCTGCAGAATAAACTAGGACAGCACTTGGTAACTATTTTCCTCCTTTCACAAAGAATAATTACAGAAATAATAAGTTTTATTTTCTCCTTTTTTCTCGGTGGAGTATCAAGCACTAATCTCATCTCTTTCCAACTGCTTGCAATAACCTTTTCCATTTTCACAGTCCTGGATCACCAGACAACCTGAAGCTTCCAGGAATGCAAATAAGGCAAAACATACTTGATACTCTAATACAGATTCTGATGAAGCAAATCAGATTTCTGAGTCAGTGATTTCCACAATAATCATTTCCTAAGTGAAAGAAAAAATGAACACACACACACACAAAACCCATCTCCAACCAATATTTTTCTGCCTGTCATCACTGTACTTCATCAGCTACAAAGTTGGGATCATTAAGCTCTTTAAAAACTTAAGCAGAAAGAGTGTAAAGCAGAATGCAGTGTGCTAACAAACAAGATCTTCCAGATTTTATAAGACTTTGTCTCAAATTTGATTCAGTGTAGTGTCAAAGAATGACTGAATTCCACAGGAGCTGCTTAGCTATCTGGACAGCCTCCTCCAGCTGCTAATGAAGACAACAATTGGTGCAGAAGCCTACTCGTTGATCGAGACCCAACACCACAGCCTGCCGAGACAAACACACCCAGGGTATAAGACACCCAAAGAGAGGAAATTTATACTAGGGGACACTATAAAACCTGCTCCTGTGTTTTTAACCAAGAAGCAGAAGCAGCAGCAGCTGCTCTGAATGCACAGCATGCAACAGCACAGGGAGGAGAGGGAAACTATTTGCCTACAAAGCAGACATCTTACATCTCCAGCATGACAAGAGCTGGCTGACCAAAACCAGAGGCATCAGGTGAAATGCACACTCTGGGGATGAACAGTTTCCCATTCTGAAAGCAGAGAAAGGCCCAACAACACAAACTGCTGCCTTTCTGCAGGTTCCCCTCCCATGTTAATTAAAGCATTCATTTGACTGCTAAGGAACTGCAATGTTTCACACTTCTGCTGAAAAAAAAATAAAACCAAAACCCCACCAGGATCAAACAGCACAAACAGGAGCATCGAGTCAATGTACAGATTTGCTCCAAGGGAACATTATGTTATTAACAACATCACACCTACAAACTCTAAGCTGGTAAGTAAGCTTTATTTCTGCAGCTAATTGCAGTGGGGAGTCTGACACTCAGTAATCACTTCCAGCAAGAAGGAGGAATAGTTGCAAAATTGGGAAAGAAAAAAAAAAAAAAAGACACAACAGCACAACACCACCTGGCTTCTAATCACAGAACTGTCAAGGTTGGAAGGGACTTCATTCAGATCCAAACTCCCTGCCATGGGAGTTTGATCACATTAGATCAGGTTGCTGAAAGCCCCATCCAGCTTGGCCTTAAAAACTTTCAGGGATGAGGCTTTCATCACCCCCCTGGGCAACCTGTTCCAGTGTTTCACCACCTTCATGATGGTGAAGAACTTCTTCCTAACATCCAACTTGAATCTACCCACTTGTAGTTTTGCTCCATCCCCTCCAGTTCTATCACTACCTGACACCCTAAAAAGTCCCTCCCCAGCTCTCTTGTAGGCTCTTTTCAGATACTGGAAGGCCACCATAAGGTCTCCTTGAAGCCTTCTCCTCTCCAGACTGAATAACCCCAACTCTCTCAGTCTGTCTTCAGAATCAGTGCAAGCAATTTGTTAAATCTAGAATGAAAGGCCTTGGAACACAAACCATTGCTCTAGGCAGGAGTTAACCAACAGTGTTTAGTGTTGAATTTCTTTCCAGATGGTTGACACGTACCTTGCATATGAGGGGAAAAAAAAAACCAAAACAGCCATGCTAAAAGACAGGCTTCTTGCTGCAGGGAGGAATCTGCCAAAGGTTTTCTAGGAAAACAAACTGGTGAAATTTGTTCCCTCCAGCCTGCAATGCTGTAACACAAATTCACTAAGAACTGGACTGCCAGCTACAGCACTGAGCTTTGTAAATACTGAAGCTAAGTAAATACTTTTGACAGCTTATCAATTCCAGCAATTGGGTTTTAAGATAAGCTAACATGATTACTTGCTTTGCAGCTGTCTAACATCTGTACACATGTCTCTGTCTGCACCACAAGCACTGAAGTTCTGACTCAAGTTGAAAGAGCAACTTAATGGGAGCAAATAACCAAGGGATGCTCTCCCTTTGTGGGGAGATGCTTGAACACAGGGATCCACCCTCAGAGGCCTGAGAACGCCAACAGATTGTTTCTCCTGGACTTCCAAAATTCCAGCCTGCACCTCCACTGAACTCCATGGACTTGTCTGAGAATTGCCAACGGAGGGAAAGAAATGTTTCTGCAAAAAGAGGAGTTAGCCAAGAAAGCTCTTTGGCACATAGAAAGGCTACTGGGGAGAGTGCCTGATGTTTGAGAGTCCCAAGAGTGGGAGCAAGAGCTCTGCTTCTTCCTTTCAAGCAGATCTATAAGGAAGTAAGAGCCTTCTCAGTAACCTGCAGTAGAGAGTTTACTCAAAGAACGCAGTTAAAAACTGAAAATGAAAACAGCTCTTTCCCTCTGAATGAAGTGCAGCAGTTGGTTGCCTTTTAGTAAGCAGAAACTCGATGCCAGGACGGCACCACCAGCCCCATAAAGACGATTCTCGACGCTCTCTATATTCACGGTGGGGAAAGTTCCTGGATAGATTGACCCTCCCATATAATTGCTCCATATTACCCATAGGAACAAAGTCAAATGAACTGAAGGCAGGCCTTACTGTAAGTCATTATCAGTAACCACAGCTGTCAGAACAATTCCAGTAACCTACTAATGGACTCTATCGGCATCTCCTCACGTCCTACAGGCTGCACGCACAACTGGCGTTCAGCAGGAGCGCTGGGTTTGGTATTTCCTCTGGTTTAAAACACAAACACTGTTTGGATGATACCTTTCACCAAAGGGAAAACACCTCAAAAAAGCAAGCAAAGCAGGCTTTGATGTCCAGCAGTGATCTGCTGAAAAACAAAGTGTCCCGAGCTAACCTGTCATTACTGATCCGGTGGGCACCCAGACAAGGCAGCTGCACAGCTCACAAGAAACACAAACTGTTCATGATCTGTAACAAAAGATTGTGCCACTTTTCTGGCCCGGTGGGGGGGTTGGCTACAGCTAGAGAAAGCTAAAAAAAGAAATCGTTCTACTTCTCACACAATCCCAAGTAACCAAGAGAAGAGAACCCAAGGGGCAAATGTCTTGCAGAAGAGCCCCAGCTGTAATTAAGATCTGTTGTAATTTCCAGTGATGCTCGCATAGAGATAAAGTGAGAGTTGTCCCTCAGATGACAACCCAATTTAGTATGAAACTCTTAAAACACACATCAATAGAAATTTATTCTGCTGCTTAACAGCATTTTTCACCTGCTGTGGTTTTGAGGGTTGGGCTGGTAGATGTAGAGAGCTGTATGGCTTCCAGCCAAGGACTTGGCTGAAGTACCTCACGTTACAGCTACCTACCTGCCTGTTCATTAAAGGTTCAGAAAACGATTTTTAAAACTGCACAGTTAACTACACAACACAAAGATCAGCTGTGGTCACAAATTTAAAGTGCAGACTACCTTCAAACCACCCACAGTCCAAATTCAGGATGCAATTCATTAACAGAGGAAGATCTTGACATTTTCCTTCCGACCCCATTTCAATGTTTTCTTAGGCTTCCTCTTTTTGAGGCAGAACAAGACTCATTCCCTCCAGAAGTGTGCCTAAAATCAATATAAACAAAAGCCTCTCAAGTAAGAGGAAAGCACTCTGCGTCCTTCACTCCACAACAAAACTACAGTCCCTACAAGGTTCTAAGCAAAGTGGCATGCTCCAGTGTGGATTTGGATCTAGCTCTGCTCCCCATCATGGGTTTGATAGGAAGCACAGATCCTCAGCAGATGGGAGTTGATGCTTTACATCCAACTCACAGAATATCCCTGCTTAGAAGAGATTCTGACAGATCATCCAGTCCAACACTGCAAGGTCACCACTAAATCATGTCCCTAAGTACCAGGTCCACACACCATTCAAACACCTCCAGGGATGATGACTCCACCACTAGACTGGGAAGACCATTCCAAGGTTTGATAACCCTTTCAGCCTAAACCTTGCCTGGTGCAATTTGTATCTATTTCCTTTAGTCCCATTGCTTGCAAGGAGCAACAAGCCATGAGAAGAGGCTGGTCCCCTTCATGCTCCAACCTCCTTCCAGGCAGCTGTTGAGAGCAACAAGGGCTCCCCTCAGCCTCCTTTTCCCCAGACTGAAAACCTTTGCTAAAGCAGCACAGTGAGATATCTGTGTCACCATTCAGCAGCCAGGAATCAGGAGAACCTCATTCTGATGCATTAGTGCAGAGGTTTCCATTAAATAAACTCAAGAACGACATTCATACAGTAATGTGAGAACTTTCCAGAGGTACATTCTGTATCTGAGGAAAAAAAAACCCAACAAAACCAAGAGATAATTACTATTCATCATATGAAATTCAACAGCTTGTTTCTACTGGAGGTCTGAATAGCAAATAACAAGCAAGCACTTAAAGAATAACGAAGTACACAGCCACACTGCCAGAGGAAAAAAAAATAATGACCTGCCACATTGGAATATTAAGTGACTCTCAGATTACACAAAAGAAATTCCATAGAACTCCACAGTTGTTGATTCTGTTGGAAAGCAGCACCTAGTTTCCAGACCCTACCCATGTAAGAAGGATTTCAGCACTCGTCAAAGTCCTAATTTCAATACAGACCTTGGGGGGAGAAGGGGGGAGGAAGCTGCCCTAGTTAAGAAAGCGAAAAACAAATAAAACATGCATGGCTGACTTGTTTATTTCTGAAATGAGCAGGAAACTTCAGAAGCAGAGGGAGGTCTGAAGTTTGAAGTGGGGGTTTGTGTCTCCTCCTCTCCCCAAAGGAAGGGCACAGTGATGTTTCTAAGATGAAGCCCAGAGCTAAGCTCTAGTGCCAAGCATCCTCTGTCCACGACATATCAGCTGATCCTTCACAGTGTTGGGAGGATTTCTTCTTTAGTTTCTGCAGACACTGACAAAGACATTATCTTTGGTTCAGTGTTTTGGAGGAGGTTTGGGTCTTTAAGTCCTAAATGCTGCACAGGAAGATGAAAAGCACTAGCTGACTTTACCCTAATGAAGCTGAAGCTATTTTCAGAGGGGAAAACCTCTTTCAAATCCTGAAGTGCTTGGCTGATTTTTGTATTCTTTTATTAAGTTATTTATAAATAATAACGGCGCCCATGAGAGCATCTCCCTTCACTGCCTTGCAGGCTTTGAACCTCACCAAATACTCATTAAACCCCTGCAATAACTCACTCATACACTCATGTAATTACAGTCACAGAATAAGCAGTGAAGTTTCTTCTATTCCAGGAGACGTGAACTGTCTCCTTCACTGAGCAGCATTTACTTATGAAAATAAGAAAAGAGGTAAGCTGTGCTCAGCCTCATGTTGCAGTTAAGCATATCACATCCCCAAGTCTCAGATTCATTCTGGGACTGGTTACAGGAAAAGTCGATCCAGCTACTTATGAAGTGACCTTTTGTTATTCTGCCACCAGTCTTCAGGAGACAGAGGTTCTGCCAGCAGGCTTGGAGATAAAACCCATTCAATCCCATGCAGAGATAAGGCTAAAAAGAAGGAATCACTGATGTGTAACTGCAATCGAGAAAGCTCTGCAGCGATAGGAGATAGAAAACAGAATCCTATTTTGAAACAGGATTACAGTGCAAGCTGTTGTGCAGCTTCAAGTAAGCTGTTGCAGTACCAAAAATCCTTCTTTGTTCACCTCCCTCCCTTGAACACAATTTTGTTTGTGCTGCTGCTCAGAGCATGCAGCCCTGCCCAAAATGTCCATGCGATGGATATTCCGTGGCACGTCAGTCAGGAAGGCAGTTACCGCAGCTGGCCCAACTCTGGCACCTATAATGCAAGAGCTTCTCCAACTTCCTTATTCCAGAAATGAAGAAAGCAAGTCAAAACTACCTGGGAGAGCAATGGCACGGAGCTCCTGCAATTAATGGCCAGCAGAGAAACATCTTAACCCAGATTCCTCAGTCTCTCCTTGTGCTGTACCTTCCAGTTCGATAGACAAAGCACCGCAGCCTTCCATTAGCAGTGTACAGCAGGGCTGGCTGCAGGCAAATGGCAGCACAACCTGGTGCTTCTTAGCACACAGCCCAACCCACAGCCATGGACAGCACATATCAGCCTTCCACAGCTGATCTGGTTTGGATTTTCGTAACTGCTATAAAGGCAAATTATTCACTATCAAGTGAACAGGGCCACGAGGATGCTCAGAGGGCTGCAGCACCTCTGAGGATAGACTGAAAGAGTTGAGGCTGTGCAGTTTGGAGAAGAGGAGGCTCTAGCTGACCTTATGGTGGCCTTCCAGTATTTGAAGGGGGCCTACAAAAAAGCTGGGGAGGGACTTTTTAGGCTATCAAGTAGTGACAGGACTAGGGGGAATGGAGCAAAGCTGGAGGTGGGGAGATTCAGACTGGATGTGAGGAGGAAGTTGTTCAGCATGAGAGTGGTTGAGAGCCTGGAATGGGTTGCCCAGGGAGGTGGTTGGGGCCACTTCCCTGGAGGTGTTTAAGGTAAGGCTGGATGAGGTTCTGTTCAGCCTAATCTAGGGTAGGGTGTCCCTGACCATGGCAGGGGAGTTGGAACTTCATGATCCTTGTGGTCTCTTCCAACCCTGACTGATTCTATGAGTCTAAGTGCTGCTTCAGTTAAAATCTGTATTAACACTGAGAACGAAGCAAGAACTCCATATTCTGCTTTGACATGAGGGGGAAAAAAAAGACTTTAATTTAGAAGCAAGTTGTGCAATTAAAAATAAAAACAACAACCACCAAAACAATCTTTGACTAAAGCAGAGCTCAGCAGTTCTGAGGCTGCAGAGCAGGCAGCCAGCAGACAGCCAGGGAAGAGGCTCATCACACTCCTCCCTCCCTGCTGCTTCCCCAACCACCTTGGGAAGGAAGAAGAAAGTGGTGAATTAGCTGTTTTTAATTAGCTGGTTTTCCCACAGTCTCCTCCTTTCCAAGAGAAGATGAAGGAGATGCTGTGCTGAACCCTGTGTCAGCCAGAGCAGTTACTGCCCAGGCATCTGTGTGTCCTCCTCCTGCGACTGGAAGTGATGGAGGGGGTGGAAGGGGAGACTACTGCAGCTCTCTGGTCCTGAAGGTCCACTGCAACCCACAGGAACCTGAGCAGCACAGTGGATGAAGATCAGGGTGTGCAGAGCAGAGACCAGGGATAACCAAAGAAAAAGAACTGAAATTACACTAGAAAACTGGCAGCTTTCCCCAAAAGATGAACACACCTGTAACCAAAACCCCTGCAAGGTGTCTCTGCGCCTCATTAATCTGACTTCTCTCTGTGCAAATCAGCACTGAAGTGAAAATTTGCAAGCAACACCAATACTTGGAGGAAAAACGGTCCAAGAGTCACTCCCTCTGTTAAGATCTGGGCTGCACTATGAAGGAAGTCTGAAAGCAGTTTCCTGGGGATTACTCTCTACTGACTGTGGCCATTTCTGCCCCAATGACAGGAGGCAATTTGACATAGTTCTGCCGAATAACAAAATGCAGTAACAATGGCAATAAAAACATTTAGTGCTCCAGAGCACTTCACACATGTAAAAGCACTGCATGAGGACTGCTTTATCCTAATCATCTCCCCAGATCAGGTATCTATTATTAATGGCACATTACACAACTGCTGCAGATTCCCATTCTTTCTTTTGCACACTTCCCTTCTTCCTCTTTTCTCTTCCACAGGCAGAACACCTCCCTCTGATTTGTTTGCTCTCTCCTTTTCTTCCTCCAAGTTTCTCACCCACCTACTCTGGCACCCCTGCCCTGTCTGTTCCAGGTGCTAAACATTTGAAAACACACCAGGAGTGCTTTATGACCTTAGCTAGTCTGAACACTTTGAGCAGGTTCATCTCCCTTACCTGCATCACTTACAATTGATGCTCCCTCTAAGCTCAACATTTTCCTGCTGGCTAGACTCACAGCCTGCACAGCAACACTTACATGCAGTCATCACAGAAACACAAAATGGATTGGGTGGGAAGGGACCTTAAAGATCATCTAGTTCAAATACTCCTGCGATGGGCATGGACACCTTGTATTAGACCAGGTTGACTGAGGCTTTGAACACTTCCATGGCTGAAGCCTTCACTTCTCTGGGACAACCTATTTTAGTGTCTCACCAACCTCAAGATGAAGAATTTCTTCCTAATGTTTAATCTAAAACATGTTTCTTCCAGTCTGAAGCTATTACTCCATGTTCTATCACACAAGTCTATGCAAAAAGTCCCTCTCCAGCTGGCCTGCAGCCCCCTTCAAATACTGGAAGGCTGCTAGAAGTCATCTGAAAAGAACTAAAACCACAGCTAATGACACCTGCACCAGCACAGGCACCTGCTTCACCACCAGCCACTTCCTCTGGCAAAGAACAAATGCCTGATTTTTGAGCACTGGAGCTGAGCAGTAGTCACACAGAAGCCTTGCAGGGACAGAAACAAATGCCCTAGAGCACAAGCTGGTGATCACCAACTGATCTACTTTTCACCTAGCATTATAAGGAATTAATCACTCATAATAAAATCCATAATTTCTATCTAAGTCTCGGAAGCCTTCATCAATTCTTACACACTTCATCAGCATCCCCTGATGTATCAGTCACATACAGTGGCATAGGGACAATTCTCACTCACACACAGACACTATTGCAAACTGAAACACTTTAGTCCTTTCTCTGCCAGCTTAGAATACAACTCATCAATAACTGCAGAACTTCCCAGCTGACAGGACTCTTTCCTCTGAGGCAGCACTTTTCGAGCAGATTTTAAAATGCTAAGCTAGATCTATTCATCAAAATTGTTTCCTTCAGATGGAAACCAGGATTAGACAAAAAGGATGACTTGTTTATTTCCCTGAACAGAAGCAAAGATGAAACATCTTCAGTGGATGGCACGGACCACAGAAAACAAGTGGGCAAAAATCAACTGCAAACACAACCTCTCTGAATTTGCTATTTCCTTAAGCATCTCCCATGGAGAAGATCTGAGGTAGGAGGTAAAAAAAATTAAGAGGACATCAATATTTGACAAGACATGACCCAGCCTCATTTTAATGATCAGGTGTTACAGTTCTGATTATAAAATAATAGCCATTCTTGTTTTTTCTCTCCAGGGGGAGGTAAAACTATCCTTAAATTGCCTCCCACTTCCAGTCAATAACATCTCTAGACAAAGCTCCTTTCCCAACAAAACTCAAGCCACCTGATTTATAAATTAATTGAACCAGAAGCAGAACTTTCAGCTAAAGAAAGAAGAAGATTCACAGATTGCTCTGAAGAGACCTTCAAAGGCCATCTTGTCCAACCCCCCTGCAGTCAGCAGGGACATCTTCACCTACAGCAGGCTGCTCGGGGACACATCAAGTCTGATCTTGAACACCCCCAGTGCTGGGGCCTCAACCACATCCTTGGCAACCTGTTCCAGTATTTTAAAACCTTCATCATAAAGAATTTCTTCCTAAGGTCCACCCTAAATCCTCCTTGCTCCAGTTTCAAACCACTGCACCTCATCCTATGGCTATAAGCCCTTCTGAACAGTTCCTCCCCAGCCTTCCTGTAGGTCCTCTTCACATACTGAAATGCAGCACACAGTAAGCCTTCTCTAACCCCCTTGCAACAGAATGCAGCAGCACAGAGCCCTGCACTCTCCCAGCTATTGGTCTGTCCCAGCAGCACCATGATCCCAGTGTGGAAGTGCAGAACATCTCTGTGCCAGCAGCACTGACACAGCAGCCAGCCCCACCCAAGGAAAGCAAACCCAAACGGATGCCTGATCCCCACAGCCTCAGGAGCAGCAGTGTACTGCAAAGGCTTGCAGTGCTTCAGCTGGTGCAGCTCCCTGGCTACTTAACAGATGTTAGATCCTTTTATTCATCAAATTCTTGTACTCACAGGTTTTTATTTCCCCTCCTTTTTTACCATGTAAACTTAAGACAAACAGATTCTCCTTCCTTCTCCTCCAGAGGAGACGATGCTCAAAACACGACAGAAAAATAAGGCTGAGGGAGGCAATAAGCAGAGGTTCAGCTTCTCTCCAAAGTCCCTCTTGGAGAAAAGCTTCCTGTCTCTCCTCTTCCTCCCCAGTGAGATCCCACCACAGACAATCCTGCCTCAGGCTGCCTGCACACTGTTTAAAGAGCAGTCACGGAAAAGGCTGCCAAGAGTAAACTCAAGTTTCTGCTCATCCTGCCTCGCATGGCAGTGCATAAAGAACAAGGCCCACAGACAAGCCTGCTACTCTGCAGTGGGGAAGAGCTCACACACCCTCCATTAGCAGATGATGGAATAAATATGTAATAGGTTAAAGTACTTAATATCATAAATTAAGCAGGGTCAAGGCCATGTGAACACTCCAGTATCTGATCCAAATACACACTTGCTCCTGTGCACTATTTGATACTTTGCAGCATCTAATAACACACTTGCAAAGTTTAGGTTCCCATCCCCATTTTTCAAGCTCTTTTCCCAAGTTTCACAACTCCATTCAAAAGAAATTTGAATTTTTACTGTTGTGCCTTTGTGGCAATGCATCAATCAGTCCTATCAGCCAGCCCAGCACCACCATTTCCTGCACAGCAAACATTCAGCATCGAGACTCAGATAAGCATAGAGCAGTTTCATTTGGAAGAGACCTCAAAGCTCAGCCAATTCCAACCCCCCTGTGCCACAGGAAGGGACACTTCCCACTAGAATAAGTCACTCAAGGCCTCATCCAACCTGGCTTTGTACATCTCCAGGGAGGGAGCAGCCACAACCTCCCTGCGAAACCCATTCCAGTGTCTCACTAGCCTCAATGGAATGAACTTCCTCCTAACATCCAGTTTCAATCTCCCCTCTGCCAGTTTAAACCCATTCCTCCTCATCCTGTTATTACAAGACCTTGCGATTAGTCCCTCCCCAGCCTTCCTGTAGGCCAGTTTCAGATATTGGAAGGCTACTATGAGGTCTCCTCAAAGCCTTCTCTTCTCCAAGTTGCCCCAATTCTCGTAGCCTGTACTCATAACAGAGCTGCTGCAGCCCTCTGAGAATCTTGGTGGCCTCCTCTGGACTCACTCCAACAGTTCCATGCCCTTCTTGTAATGCTTCTTACTTTGTCCTAGGAGCATGTTTGGTGTAACCTGCCAGCTCCTCGAGACTTCTTGGGACTTTTTGTGAGCTTTTACAGCTTTTTTTTTGGCATTAATAGCTCATTAACTGCTTTCTCTGTCAAAACCCTCTAATAATTTCCTCTGCCAGCATCTATTTCTGAGCTTACTGCTACTCAATTAAAAAGTCTGAACATCTTGCAAGCCCTGATTCCTCGCCAAGGTTGTCTACTGCTTCTATGCCAGATTTCTTCACACACCTAACAGTTATCTCCACCTTGCAGTAGTATTCCATGATTAGCTTTGGCCCTGCTTCCTAAAGATCCCCAAATCACACTTATTTCTTGTTGCCTTTTCCTCATTGTTGTGAAGTTTTTTGTTTGTTTTTGTCTTTTTTTTTTTTTTAAGTCTTAACATTTCCAGATGCTCACCTAGAAGATGGTTCAACTATTTCTGAAGGTACCTTACTCTATTCCATCTTCCATGTATTTTTGTCCCAAAAGCATGCTGGAGAGTTTGCTGCGATTAAGGAGATCAAAGTAATCAATCATAGAACAGCTTAGGTTGGAAGGAACCTTAGAGATCATCTACTCCAACCAGTCTAAACCTTAGCTTTCAATGGGGAATTTGCTCAGCCTGGAGAAAAGAAGACCCCATGGTGACCTTATAGCTGCCTTCCAATACCTGAAGGATACTACAGGAAGGCTGGAGAGGGACTTTTCATAAAGGTGTCTAGCAACAGGACAAGAAGGAATGGACTGAAGCTGAGGGAGAGCAGGTTTAAAGTGGATCTTGGGAAGAATTTCTTCACTACCAGGCTGGTGAGACTCTAGAATTAGGTTGACCAAGGAGGTTGTGGATGCCTTCTCCCAGGGGGTGTTCAAGGCCAGGTTGGATGAGGCCTTGAGCAGCTGAGTCTGGTTGAGAGGTGTCCCTGCCCATGACCTCTAAAGTCCATTCCAAGCTGAGCCATTCTATGATGCCTCAGTGAATGCGAAGCTCAAATTCTGCAGGCACCTGACAGATGATGTCCACAAAATTTAATTCCCCTCTCTTCCTTGTTTCAATCTTTTTCAAAACAATCCACTTGGAGGATTTCAGTTTCACAGAAATACATTTCACAACTCCAGCAACATTTTATTTGTAGCTCTAAGAAAAAGCCAAATGGCTGTAAATATTTACTGTAAGCATGCCAGTGGAAAAAAATAAAAAGTCAAAGCAAACAAAAAAAACCTCAACCCAACATCTTGAACAATCAGGTTTTGCTCAGCTTGAAGAATCAGTGCAAGTTGAAGTACAATATTCCAGGTAATAAACAACTTAAAATCTTAATATTTTGGAGGTGGGTATTCTCTGGAAGCTTTGTATTTCCTCATCATCCACACTGAATAAAATCAACCTGACAGTAGACTCAATTGAGCTTTCAATCAATGAATTTCTATGTTTTAAAGATATTAAAGAAGACTGAGGATGAAGCAGCAGTGAGCCACGATGAAAAAAAAAAAAAGAAATTGAGTTTAATTCTCTGTAAAAGCTTTTTTTGTGCAGTTCTGGCTGGAAGTTGAAGCAATCTTTAAGCCAGCAGCTTTGAGAAAGCCACAGGTATTCGTTTATTTATTCCTTTACTTTCAGTGAAAGCCTGCCCTCTCGTGTAAGAGAGACACTTAGCATGACTACAGCCTGCAACACAGGCACTGCAGTTCGCTGCTATCTCCTGATTACCCCACAAACCGTGAACCTTCCAGCCTGTTCCTCCAGAGTGTGCTGCTTTTCCTCAACCGGCACACACGAAGCAGCCACCCAGAAATCTAATGTCCTCCCAGCAATAAGAATCACAAAGAAATGCTTTCCATTTTATTCTTTCTATGAATATATTCTTCCCTGTGAGGGTGGTGAGGTACTGCAACAGGCTGCCCAGACAAGTTGTGGAGGCTCCAACCCTGGAAGTGTTCAAATCCACACTGGATGGGGCCTTGAGCAACCAGTACAAAGCATCCCTGCCCATGACAGGGGAGCTGGAATTAGATGATCTTTAAGGACCCTTCCAACCCAAACCATTCTGTGAGACTATGATTTTGTTGGTTATCTAGACCAAAAGAACATTTGCCAACTAACTGTAACCAAAGTGCACAGCTGATTTTGGAATTGGCCTCATCCCTCTCCTTTTCAGTGGAGACAAAAGGGGAAAAAAAAGTTTCCTCTCAGTCTGACTAACAAATTAAAAATAAAACCAGCTGAATCACTGAGACTTGGTTTCATTTTATAATCCTTATCTCATTTATTATCCTATAAAGGATCTACTTTCTCCAGATGAGAGGACAACATGCATGACCCCTGAGTCACAAGTGGCTTGCGAAACCTCAGTGAAGACAACCTCCAAACGTCACTAAGTGCTGCCAAGATCCTGAAGTCAGAACCACTGGGACCTTCCATGAGCACTACCTACTACATACACTTCAGAGTCAGCACCAACAATACATGTTTTCCCAGTTACAGAAGCAGCAGCACTGTCAGAGAACATACAGTGTAAGGCACCCAATGTGGACACTTTCTAACCAAACTTGAAGTTAATAAAGGTTTGGCCCCCAGAGCAGCCAGAGACCTCCAACAGAAGCAAGAAACAAGGGACTTACTTTCGAAGGTGTTCATGCTCCTTCAGGAAAAGCTCTGTTCTTCTGTTATTCACTCCAGACCCACTCTTGTATGACCTAGAATGTGAGAAACAAAGAACTGAAAAACACTTTTCCAGAAGCTTTTCATGAGACAACATAAACTGATTTAGATAGCAGTCGTGCTTTGGTAGTCTGAAGTGACCAAACAGAAAAATTCCAGACATGGTTAATGTGACTTGGCACAGCTTCAAAGTGTCACTTTCAAACCATGATTTCCTTCTCAGCTGATAAAAAAAACAAACCAAAAAACAATCTTATCATGACTTCTATTAGAGTCGTCAAAGAACTGAATCATTTTTCAGTTTCAAAATCCCAACCCAAACCAAATCTTATCATAACTTTTATCGAAGTCATTAAGTAGTTTTTTTTTGCTCTGTTCACAGCCCAGAGGAATGAGCAGTGCCAAGGATTCTGCTACAGGAGGGCTGCCTTCTCCTCCCTCTCAGGACAGTGCCACTGCTGTGACACACACCACCACTTACTCGATGTCTTTCCGTACTGATCCCAACAGGTTCTCCCTTTCTCGTATCGCCAAGAAGTTGGCTTTGGTTTTGTGGAATTCGTGTGTATAATCCTGCAATGAAAGAGCCACTCCAAAATGAGGCACAGGAGATCACTTTAACAAGCAGTAGGTTCAAGTAAGATCCAACCACCTTTCAAAACGTTAACTGCTCTCTGCAAGCCCAAGTTAGTGAAGCATCATCGGAAGCCGTTGGGGGTTAATGCAAAGTATTCTCAGAACTCATCTTTCATGACTGCAGCTAAAGTCACAGAGGGAAATCCAAATTTCATAGACCTTCACCATTCTGATGAATTAGCACTTTGTGCTGGAGTCTCCTACCACTAGTTGAACCAGAAGGCCTGATGGAGCCTGCTTATTTGGCGTGGTAAGGATGTTCTTGGGTTTATTTATGTTCTTGGGTTTATTTATGTTCTTGGGATGTTCCCACTTTCCTGTCATGGGCAGGGACACTTTCCACTAGAGCAGGATGCCCAAGACCTCATCTAACCTGTTTTTTAATACCTCCATGGAGAGGGCATCCACAACCTCTCTGGCAAGCTGTTCCAGTGTCTCACCACCTTCTCTTCCTATTCTTTTCTTCCTTCCTTTCTTCCTAATCTCCAGTGTAAATCTGCCCTCCTCAAGCTTCAATCTATTCCCTCCTGTGTATTTTGTTAAGTTACACCAGACTACAAAGAAAGGCTTTTCCGAACAGTGAAGACAATGATTTTTTAGTGTTGAAGTTGCAATTTTCAATTTGAAAACATTTCAAGCAGCTAATATTTCTTGATAGCCCATTCAACTGTCACCAAAACCAGCAGGATTTTTGATATAAATGCCATGGCTTTTACAAGAGATGCTTTTTCTGTACTGTGTGCTGCACAGGTACAAAACAGAAACCAAACTGTCTACGACCAGTCA
Source organism: Psilopogon haemacephalus (assembly GCA_013396835.1). Lineage (NCBI taxonomy): Eukaryota > Metazoa > Chordata > Aves > Piciformes > Megalaimidae > Psilopogon > Psilopogon haemacephalus. The sequence goes on from VWZI01014194.1 coordinate 206,211, forward strand.
ATAAACAATAAACCATGCCTTGTTAACAATATTATGCCATGAAAACATCACCAGTTTAAAACATTGCCAGTTTGAAGCATCACTGATTTACAGCACTGCTCAGTAGCTTTAGCCATCACATTTCCTTCAACTCCCTGTAGCAATTTAGGAGGTTTTACAACTGTATTTATCTCAACTGTGATGTTCCCTCTCCTGCTGCTCTATGACAGACCACAGAGGCAAGACAATTACAGCAGCCTTCCCCTTTTGCTACGTGAAAAAGACACCTGCAAAAGATGCCATGATCTGCTCTCTCAGCTAGGTGCTAGACACCAATATGACAGAAAGAAAAGCTGTTTTCTCAACTCAGAGTTCAATGACTCAAGTAAGATGGGATCAGTGGCATTTAAATCTTAGGGGGTTGGATTAGATGACCTTTAAAGGTCCCTTCCAACCCATTTTATAGAACAAGTCTTATGAGGAGTGGCTCAGGGAACTGGGACTGTTTAGTCTGGAGAAGAGGAGGCTGAGGAGAGACCTCATTGATAATTCCCTGAAAGGAGACTTACAGTGAGGGGGGAGTCGATGTCTTCTCCCTAGTATCAGCTCATAGGACAAGAGGAAATGACCTGAAACTGTGCCAGAGTAGGTTTAGATTGAGTAGTAGGAATAATTTCTCTCCTGTAAAGAGTGGTCAGGCATTGGAACAGGCTGCCCAGGGAGGTGGTGGAGTCACTGTCCCTGGAGGTGTTCAGAAAACAAGTAGACATGGTTTAATGGCCACGGAGGTCTTAGGTTGATGCTTGGACTTGATGACCTTTTCCAGTCAAAACAATTCTAAGACCTTTCTGATTCTCTAAGATTCTATGATTCTGGTGAGACGTTTAGACTCTGACATCAGTCCTGCTAATTACTACTCCAAACAAAGCAAGAAAACCAAAGCAGAAGGAGAGGTGTCTGTTACCTGCAGTATGTCTCTGTGACGCTGTAACGTGTGCATCAGAGCAGCATTCAGGGAGGGGACTCCTGCACTGTTTGTGTATTCTGCCATTTTGTCATTTATTCCTGTAAGCTAGAGAAAGAAAAAAAAAAAAAAAAATCCAACCAACTCAAACCCACGAAATGGCTCCTTCTTGTGAGAAAGTTGCAGTGCCTAAGTTGCAGAAGGTAGTTCCAATAACTGACACGTGCCTTCTGAAACACTCCTCTAACACCCACACCAGTGTGACACAAACCAGCACCACAGTGCTTCCTAGCTGCTGAAGGGACACCACAGTAACTTGAGTTACCTTTCCCAGAAGCTGTTCAATCTCCACAGCCATGGTCTCAAACATTCTGTCCTGGCTTGATCCATTTAACAGAGGAGTTGTGTCAGAGCTAAGGAAAAAGAGGAGGAGCAGTTACTGAAATGAACGCAAGGAATAACAAAACACCACAGTGAGGTGCTGGCAAGCTCCATTGCCCAGCTTTCCTTGAGAGAGGAATCAAGCTCAGAAAAGCCACACTTGCTTATCATAAATTGAACTCTTATCTAAACTTTACAAGTATCACTTGGGGAAAAAGCATCTCCTTGAAAGAAATGCCTGACACCACGCAGCTGCCTGCTACCAGCACAGGCCTGACACCAGTGCCATTCTCTGCCTAATTTTAAGCTGTATTTATTTAGTGGGATAAGGGAGCATTACACTATTAGCATGTTACACCAGCTACATAATTACACCTTAACAGCACCAGTGCTAAGACAACCCACTGATCTCTTAAGCAAACAGTGTTCTACAGAGCAATACCAGCCACACAGCTTCAGAGTTTCACACTGTCCACACTCCCTGCACTCTTTAAGATCAACTAAAGCCACAATGAGAAGCTCTATCTGAGCAACAGAACAGCAGCATGACATATACTGTGCCAACCTGCAGAAGCATGGCCACTAAAATCTTTCAGAGGCTGCTCTGTGCTTTAGTAAGCTACCAGAACTGGGTAAAAGTTGATTTTACATAGGACAGCAGAAATACCTAAAACAGTAGGATTGCACAGCAAGTAACAGCACAGAGCTAAAAACCAGATTAGGACTCTGATTCACAACTAACATCATCATTCTTAAGGCTTACTCAGGTTTCCAGAAGCAGAACTTTCTGGAAAGGTTGAAAATGTATTCAACAACCCTATTAAATACAGAAAAGTATCAACATATGCAGCAGTCACAAATGATACAGAGTGTTGGGACTGGACAAGCAAAGAATGGTGCTTTTTAAAGGCTGTGCACAGGGACAGAGAAGTTGGCTAATTAGTGGTGGGGAACTGCAGGGAATGCCTCAACTCTGGCCCATAAACTAGAGAGGCTTGACAAAATTTATCATATTCATTCCTCACTCAAGCATGAATTTGCCTACAGCAAACAGAAAGCTGCTTACGGGTATCTATGCACATACATCCACATGCATGTTGTAATCCTGTTTGTGGGAACACAGGCATAGCTCTCACTGCTCCTATTACTTCTCACCCCAGCAGAAAACCAGAAAGACAGACCTACCTACCCCTTCTGGAGACATGACTGGTCCCTTCCACAACCTTGAACCTCATGACTGCTCTGTGCTCCAGTTCCTTTATCATTAAAAAGGGGATCACAAACACTACATCAGCACACCTGGGAGGTGTGAGTAACTCTGAACTGCCTGGAAACCTGCTACTAGTTTAAGAGAAGAGAATCATAGAATCATAGGATGGTCTAGGTTGGAAGAGACCTCAAAGATCATCCAGTTCAAACCCCCCTGTGCCATAGGGAGGGACACCTACCACTAGATCAGGTCGCTCAAGACCTCATCCAGCCTGGCCTTGAATACATCCAGGGAGGGAGCAGCCACAACAAGCCGAGAGAAGAAGAAACAAGCCGACGTGGTGGGCATTAAAAAACCCTATGGCCAGTCGGCAGGCACACCCCACGGCTCGGAACTGAAGTCTGGCATGCTCTGACAATGCCCCTCTGCAGCCAACATCGTTCAGTCTTGTACCGAGACCAACAGCAGCTCGCAGTGCCACGAACCGCTGACAGCAGAGCTCCTTTAGAAGCTCAACACAGAAGCCACGGGCGGGACTAAGCATCCGTCAAGCGATAAAGGTAAAGAAAGAGGCTAGTACCTATACCTGTCGCGCCTTCCGTCTCGGCTGCCGCTGTAGCTGGTGCAGAGTTTGCTGAAGGAGACCAGCTTCAGGTCCAGCTCGTTCTCCAGCTGCCGCGCCTGCTTCCGGAGATCTGCACGGGGCGGCCCAGGGCGGCAGGGAAGTCACAAACCCGCACCCGCACCTCACCGCCCCTCGGGAGCCCCAGAGGAGGGAACCCCCCTGCCAAAGGGGCGCCCCCAGACAACGGCGGCCCTCGCAAGCGGGGGAGCACCTCTCGCTGAAAGCGGAGAGCGCGACCGAACTCCCACAGCCCCTACCCCACACGGCCGGGAGGGTCCTCTCCCGGCGGGCCCCGGCGCCTGCCAGCCGCGGGGCTCTGCTGGGCACCGACGCCTCATGGCTGAGTGTCCACGGCAGCCTTGGGGGCGCGGCCGGTGCCGGCCTCGCAGAAGCGGACAGAGGGGAGCCGGCGGCGGTCCCGCCCCGCCCGGAGCTGGCTGTGCCCCCAGAGGCGTGCGGCCGCCCCGTCCCCGCCGCCCTCAGGCCCCGCTTACCTTCCCAGTAGTTGCTGCCCCCCGCCGCCATCTTTGTTGTCCAACGTCAGCCGCGGCCCGGCGCGGCCGCGCCGTCGAGAAGCGCAGGCTAGAAGCGTCCTCCCGCAGGCGCAGCGCCCGATGGGACGGGAGCCGCTTCCCGACAGCGCCCCCCAGCGGAGCGGAGGAGCCCGGTCCCGGCTCCCCCTCCCGGTCCCGCTGCCCCGCGGCCGCCCAGCATCCTCCTCCCAGCCCCGAGCCCGCACGGCCCCTCGGAGGAATAAAGAGACAACCCAAGTGGACATCAAAATAGTTTTATACAGATTATTGGATCTCCGTATACAGATAAAAAAAACCCAGGGGGCCCGATCGAGGGCAGAGCCAGGCCCCCAGCTCACGCCACCCCGCTTCCAGGAAAAGGCGATTCAAGTCCCTTTTAAAAATGTACATTTGAAGGCACAGTGCACGGACCGACAGACTCTGGGGACGAGGGGGCTGAACGGACAGACGGAGGGTGAGGCTTCTGCCTTGCCCACACTGGCAACAAACAGTGCCAGCGTTTAGACTGCAGCTCTGAGCAGCAGCCAAACATCCCACCCGGTCCTGCAGTGTAGAAAAAGTCTCCGGCGATTGCAAAATGTTCTAATCCACTCACCTTAACAATATGCACCTGCAGAACGCACTCGCAGAGAGAAGGGTCAATTCCTAACACAGCTTATTGCTAGCAGGACAAAGCTCTGCTTCCAGAGCAAATAAAGCCCAAATGGAGCTCTAAGAACCATTTGCAAACTCCAGCTCAATATAGAACCCAACCTGTGTCTTGTTAAAGGTCTCAGAAGCAGGAAAAGCTGGGAGATGAGGCAGAGTTAATGCCACTGCCTATTGGTGTGCTGCAGCCTACTACACATGGCAAGCCCAAGCCCAGTCTCACTTCAGCTCAATGAGCTGGGAGCAGGCACAGACATAGTCATGGCTCCTGAGCAACAGAGGCAATGAAAGCAGCTCTTCCACACCAGTGATGCAAGACAGGAGCATGGGGAATACTCAGCCTCATCTCCCTGTTCCCAGCACAGCTACCCAGCAACATCTTCACACATTTCTTGCACTAGAATTCCCCGTGGAACATGAAGGTAAGTAGACTGCTGTCTAAGGGTTATCCTTGTGCCTCCGCATAGCTGCACAAGATTAGCTGAGATGAACACCTCACCACAGCCACAGGCATGTGGCTCTGAAAGGGCATCTACCTCACAGAAGAAGCCCAGATGAGCTCCTTCCCCTGCTGACATGGCACAAAGATCCTTCAACAGGAAACCCACTCTGCTGCTCCCTCAAAGCAGACCAAGTCAGAGCCCTGCAGAACAGACCCCATCATACATTTGGGTGCAAATATCCTCCCCACAGACACCATATGCAGGTTTCACTAGTGGACCTCCCCAGGCTGCTGGAGAACAGATCAGTTGAGGGCAAGCTAGATGCCTAAGACATTGCTGCACCCCAGAGTTCAGGTCAGTGGTGAAAGAATTAATAAAGAAAATGAGCAGCAAGAATCTAAGTGCCTATTCTAAACCCAGTCTTGCACCCAGAAACAGAGATGCATAAAGGCTTTGCAGATCAAATATCTCAGCCATTCTTCCCTTCTATTGCCCACAAATCCCTTGTGTCTTGGGGCTGCACATTGTAGCTCCCCTTTCCAACCTCCTGCCAAGTGCTACAAACCAGGATGTGGCTGCTTTTCCCTTACCCCTCAGCCATCCCTCACACCTCACACCCATGCCCACAGAAGCAGCAGCAAACACAGCCACAGATACAAGCAGGTGGAGCTCTTGCTGCATCCTTCAGGGATGTTGTAGCAGAACACAGCCAAACCAGCAGGCCAACTTGATGCCTACACCAATCAGAGACTGATGTGAAGTTGTTTCCAAAGTGCTCTGATCTCTAAACGGTAATTATGTGGACAATGACAAATGGTGCAGCTTTTCTTCAAAATCCAAGAGGTTAAGTTGGGCCATGGATTCTCCCATGGCCTCTCCCTGCTGCTCCAATACAAAGCAGCAGTCAGATTTCCACCATTTCCATCTGAATAGTGGAGGACTTGAGCAATGCTGGTCAGGTGGAGTCTGGAACCAATTACTCTTTTGCAGTACCCACCTCTTTCAGCCTGTCCATTTGCTCAGAACAACCTTCAGGTGCTCTTACAGACACCTGCTGTAACACTAACATGAGACCCCCCAAAGGCCAAGTCCACTACACAAAGGAAAAGCAACCAGGAGTGATGGGGATAAAGGTTCTTTCTCCCCCAGAAGTCAGGAACAGCAGTACTGCAGAGCTGGCAAGCAGCTGAACTTTGTCAGAGTTCACTAAAGCCCCAACTTTGGCTCCTTTTTCCTGGATCACAGCAAGAATGGATGTCATCTCCCCCAGCCTTCAGGATGTCAAGTCACTGCCTGGAACTAGCCACACAGAGATGTTCCACAACCACAGCAGATCATAGCAGGCCACAGCACCTTGGAGTGGGGAAATGCTCCAAGAGAGCAGCTGAGAACCAAGAACTTTTGGGGGGGTTTTGTTTGGTTGGTTGGTTTTGTTGCATGTTTTTTTTCCCTTTTGGTCTTTTTCCAAGGGCTGCATTGCAGAACAGAGTCAAGTGAAGGATCTGGCTTACCCTCAAGTACAGATGGGAAAGATGAAATCAAAACAGGTAGAGAAACTGCTTTGGAGTGTTGTAGCTAGAACTCTATGCAGGTCTTGGGGCACTCCCCCACCACCTCTTCACTTGTGCTGAGATGCTGGGAAAGGGCTAGGTACAATGTGGCCACCTTGTTAAATTGCCTTTCCAACAGTACCATGTGAACCTCCAGATCTTGACTCAGAAGTCTAAGAAGCCACATCCTTAGCCTTAACACAGCCTCCAACCCCCACTGATTTGAGCAGAGCCAACAGAGGGAAGTTGGGAGCTGCCCCCCACACCTCTGGAGGACGCAGCCTGCAAGCTAACGTTTCAGAACTCAACCACAGGGATTGGCCCTCGCCACCCGGGTCTGGTCCATGGGAGCCTCCTCTCCTGCCCTGGGGGTTGTCAGTGTTTGCTGGAGTACAGTGTTTCTTCTTCAGTGTCTGTTTCATCCTGGAATTCATGGCTCAGGAGGGACTTTTTGGAGCCAGTGGCCATCATGCGGATTTCGTCCTCGTAATCGTCGTGGTGCTGCCGGAGGCGGTGGAAGCCATCCTTGTGTCTGTTGGACTTGATGGAGCAGACACACCAGATGATACAGGCTGTGAGGACCAGAGCAGACATACTTGCAGCTGCCAGAGAGAAGACATCTAAAGTTAATGCCACATTCACCCCAGAGGCTTGCCACCATCCCTCTTCCCTCCTACAGTCACAACCACTTTCCTCACTGCGCTGTGACCCTGCTCTTTCCTCCTAGACAACAGAAAATAGGGCATACAAGAAAGCTGCTCCCAGAGCATCAAGGATCACAACACTGAGTATCTCTGCAGACCACTGGCTTTAAACCGTAAACAACAAAACCAAACCAACCCCAAAAACTAAACCCACAGCACCTCAAACCATGGGGAAGAGCAAGATCTGCTAAGCTTCCAGCTCTACACACAAACAGGCTCTCCTCTTTCCAGGCATTTCAAAGTCCATTCTGGACACTTTAGACCCCTGAAATACTCTCTGCTTCCTCTCCCCCATCACTAGCCCAAAACCACCAGATCCAAGAGTTTCTAGACCAGTTTGCTAAGGCAAAGGTGTTCAGAAGGGAAAGAGGGGGGAGAGGAATTCAGTGAGAAGGGTCACTGTCAGCATGGCACAGAAGGCAAAGCTCAGAGCTTTGATCCAAAGCATCACTTTACCTGCAACAGTCACAACCAGCTCCCTTGGCAGGCCAAAGATCCTGTTTTCTGTGTCAAACACAATGAGCACAGAGCTGGGAGCATCAGGACGTACAAAGACCTGCAGAAAGACACAAGAGCTCAGACCACCTCAAACCTTTCACCTCTGCTGGCTGTCCCAGACAGAAGAGATACTTGCTGAGCAGACGCCAAAGATAAGTGCAGTGGGAAGAAAAGTTACTCTCAAGACAACCAAACTGTGCAGGGAAAATCTTCTCCACCCTTTGCATCAAAGCAGGGCACACAGACAGGACCTGAACACAGCTGATTCAGCATAGCCCACAGCTGCCTTTACATGACTGGGAGTGGAGGGAACATCTCCAGTGTGTACCTTGACGTGTTTTGGCTGGTGCCCATCAGCTATCACATCGATGTTATGCAGACCTGGAGCCAGGAGCACATGGAAGTAGCCACCTTCTTTAGTACACACCCTCAAGCCTTCGTTAAGAATGACGACAGCTTTAGAAATTGGCTTGCCACTCTTGTCCTGGACAAAGCCATGGACTCCCTTATGGACCTGAAATAAAGCATTTCAAACACTTCGTGTTCAGATCCAAGCACACACATCACATGTATAACTAAAAAAAAAAACAAAACAACCCATCCTCTCTTCCTCTCAAAATGGAGCCCATTCTCCAGCCCTGACCCCCATAATCAAACTCTCATGTCAAAACATTTCCTGCCAAATCTGCTCCTCACACAGTTCAAATTATGTCTGCCTGTAATTACACAGCACCAACCAAACCACAAAGCCTCTCTGGACCACTCTCCTCCTCCCCACCCTGCCTGCTGCCTTTGCTGTTTGCCAGAATTTCCTCCCCCAGGCTGTGGCTCACCTCCACGAGCATGCTGAGGAGAGATTTCCTGTGGTCTGCCCACAGGCTGGGCAGCTGTCCTGCGCTGGGGAAGTAACAGCAGCCTGTGTAAACGGTGATCTCAGGACAGTGACCAAAGGTAACGCTGAAATCCTGCAAAACCCAAACCCCCCAGTTACAACAGAAGAGGGGGCGCCTAAAAAGCTTTGCAAGGTGCAGCTGGAAGGGGAGGAGTTTTGCCCAGACACCAGAACCAACAGGCTTCCTTCTGAATGCTCGCTGGAAAGCCTGGTGCTGTGGTAAGGTACCTTCATGCTTCCCGAGTGACTGTGCCATTCGGAGCCACGCATCACACCACCAGGAATGGTCTCATCTGTGAGAGCAAGAACGCAGCTGTCAGACAGATCTGCTCCTGGCACAGTCTAGCAGCAGGTGACAGGGGTGGGGCTAAAGGATTTACCCAAATTTACCTGACTTATTTGGACAGCCTGGCTGGCCCAAATGCATCAGCGGATGGTTGTTCGCATACAGAGATGCCAAATGCTTCAGTGTTTCTTTGTTCTCCACTATAAAAAAGAAAAGTGAGGCTTTGAGAGCACAGCTCCTATTCACTGGAGGGGCAGACTCCCATTTGAACCCCATGATCCTGTATGAAACAGTGACACATGTTGCTCCAGGGACAATCCAGATTTCCTCTGACACTTAGGTGTGGTAGCAAGAGCAGACTTTAGATTTGCTTTGGCAGAGGAAAGGCTCAAACACTGGTGCAGGACCAGTAAGTGTTCTGAGGCCTGGCTGAATCCTGTGACTTTTGACAGCTTTTATAAACAGACAAGTTGTGCCAAAGGAGGTATAGACTGGGTATTAGGAGGAAGTTGTTCACAGAGAGAGGGATTTGCCATTGGAGTAGGATGCCCAGGGAGGTGGTGGGGTCACCATCCCTGGAGATGCTCAAGAAGAGACTGGATGGGGCACTTAGTGCCATGGTCTAGTTGATTGGATAGGACTGAATGAGCTTGGAGGTCTCTTCCAACCTGGATGATTCTATGATCTAGTTGATTGGATGGTGATAGCTTGGACTGGATGATCTTGGAGGTCTACTCCAACCCAACTGATTCTATAATTCTATTTTCTGACTCTCAACTCCACATACAAAGGGCTAAACACATACCTGTCTGCACTGGCTTATCATATGGGTAAGTGACAAGCAGAGATCCACCATCCAGTGCAACTGAGAGGCTGAAATCCTGCTTCAATATCAAGTTCTCCATGATGGCTTTGGTCTCAGGTTCTCGTGTCCCTGAGTACCGGGAGAAATTGCCTGTAAATCAGAAGGACAAACAGAAAAGGGATTTGAGAAGAGTTTCCTCTGCTGTTTGAGCAGCCAGCAGAAATACATCTTTGTCTATGTCTGAAACTGTCTGCTGCATTTGTTATTTATCAGCTTTCAGCAGACGCACCTGACAGATCAAGTAAAGCACCTGGTCCACACTACCTATGGGAGGAATCAGTCTTCAATGCTAAACAAACAGGACATCACTCGTGCCCCAAGCTATTGACTTCTGTGCTGCAGGAGGCTTTTCACCTGTGTTTGTTCTCCCCAGTGTCATGGAATTAACATTTTCTTAAGAAAGCATTTGGGATGATCTCAGCCAAACCTGGCCAAAGAGAACACTGTCCCCAGGAAGGGTGGGAAGGCACTAACACTATGGAAACAGCAAGCAGTTACATGGAAACCAGAGAAGGATTAAGGAGATTTGTGTCTGGGGAGCCTGAGCAGAGGGCATGTTTCAGAACTAGGGGTTGAAAGAAATCAATGAACAGGAAAAATACATTAGGCATCATCTCACCTCCAGACTACTCCTAAAGACTTCTGCTTTGTATTTTCCTTGTAAATAAGAGACTACAAATTACCAGCTGTAAGAGGGAGACTATAAATTACCAGCTGTAAGAGGGAGCTGCTGGAAGCTTCTCAGCAGCTGTGCTGCCCAAGCTCCAGGGCAGGAGTGCTGCTCTCTCCTGACAGGCAGACCCTGTGACCTAAACAACTACACCCAACCCTAGGGCAGCCAGCAGGAGACTTCTGCAGCAGCCTGTGCGACTACGTGGCCACCACACGCTGCTTTGCTCTGGGTTGCTTTACTTGTGAAGTCTGTGTCCAGGTCTTTGCCATGAGCATTGTTCTGGCCTATCTTGGAGGTGCAGCCTCGCTCCTGCGCGACCTCACGTCCGTCTGGGTTCAGGGAAGGCACAATCACAATTCGCGTTCGGTCGATCAGCTGAGAGAGAGGAGCAGAAACAGGACATGAAGTGCAGCCACTGGGGTTCATTCTCCATCCATCTCATTTGCCTGGATCTCCTCCTAGCAACTGCACTTTGAGATTCCCACCTGCCCCAGGGATCTCCTAACACCTCCCTGTTATACACAGTGTCACCCCGAGCCACAAGCCTGTGTTAGTCTCTCCCACCGAGCACTGTCTGCTCAGATGGAACTGGAGGGCTCTGAGATGGTCCCTAGCATTGTCTCCTCACCTTTGTAACGGCAGCGTTCTTCTTGTAGTTCATGCAAAGAAATTCTGCAAGTGCCAGGAGCAGCTCTGTGCCAACAGGAGCGTTTCCATGGAGACCAGCAACAAAGCGGATCTTGGGCTCCTCGGGCTCGGACTGGTTGGGCTTGTTGGAGATCTCCAGGGACCAGATCTGACGGAACTCGACACTCTGACCCAAACTGCCAAGAGATGAGAAATCAGCACATCAGGTCAGGAACCTATCCCCAAGCCTATGGAGAAATCCCAGCGTGGAAATGAGGAGGCTGCAAAGCCCAGCAACACACAACCACATGGGAGAAGGTCTGCAGAATGCGCTATCAGCATCGGTTTAAACACGAGCATCTGTGAAAGGTCCAGATGTAGAGGACACTCAATGCTGCATCTATCTCCATACAGCCCACAACATCAGCAAAAACGTGCAACTGCTACATGCTTCTGTGCTTCCAGTGCTGTTTGCTGTGGGTTTTTTATTTCCCTCAGAACAGGATACATCTGGACATCAAACTGATTTATAAAGCACCTGATGCAGTGGACAAAAGCAGGCCTGTTGCCAGTAATGCAGAAGCTGTTGCTACAGCCATGGCATAAAGCTGGCAAACCAGCAGGGAACACAATCAGGGCTGATGCAACTGGGAGGACAATAGAGGCTACAGATCAGAAAAGCTGCTTTGGCACCAGTGGGGACAGCACATGAGCATGTTGTGCCTGGCGACAACAAGCAAGTGAGGTCCTGGGACAAAGAGGTTTCTGCTTTCTGGCAGAAGGGAAGTGCTACAGGTCACAAAAACAAGCAGAGGACCTCAGCAGCTGGTCTCCTGCAGGAAGGATGAGACTGTGGCTCAGGGCAGGCTAACTCAAATGTGGCACGCTCCTGGATTAAATTCTGGAGGCATGCAAAAAAAAAAAAAGTCAAATTTCATCACTTTTACTGAGGACTTTTTAGTAGAATGGATGTCAGAAAGGCTTTGGAAAAGGAAAGGCATAGAGAATGTGGAGGAGAAGTATTTGCAGAGACTTGGGAATTTGGCCAGCCCCAAGCACCCATGTTGAAGTGACAATACCATGGGTTTAAGTGAGTAAAATGATCTTAGGAAAAAGTGAGTGCCTGTAGCCAGTGTCACCACACCCCAACATGTAGAGCTCCCTCAAACTCAGGGACCATGGGGAAGGGGAGAGACGAAGGCACAGGAGGGATAAGCTCCCCTCCCCTGCGCTGCATTCACAGCTTTTCATTTCACTATGTCCCTACCACAGGCTGCTGCAGCTCAGGGAGGAGCTGAGCACTGCTGCTCTGAGTTTTCACCTGGTGAGGTTTGTGATGTGTGGGTAGTTCAGATAGAGGCCTCTGAGGAACTCGGAGAGGTCCTTATAAGGGCGGTATCGGTATGGAGAGGCATTCCCGGAGGAGGCGAGCAGGAGACGCTCCAGGCCATTCTCAGCAGACAGATCTTTGATCAGGGTCTCAAACTCTTTCTCGTTGGGGTCGCTGGTGTCTGGGGTGTTCAAGACTGGCACCTTCCCCTCCTCCACTTTGATGTCTGTCCGCTTCAGAGTGAAGTTGACCTGCACCCCACCTTTGCTGCCAACTTCCACCACCTTAGTGACTGGATCGTACCTACCCAGGGAAAAAAAAGGCACAAGGAAACATCAGGGATTCAAGGTCTCACCATAACTAAGCCATCTCCTTTTCTGGGACTGCTCCCCAGCCAAATGTCAGAAGTGTAAAAATGAAGAGTGAAAACATTTCAAAGGGACAGGGGAACAGCAGGAGGAGAGGGAGTAGCTCAGGGCCCAACACAGCACTGAACCGCTTTTGGCCAAGGTGTTGCAGGGTTATGTGACAGATTGGCAGGACATGAAGTCAGCCTGCTGTAACACAGAGGTTCTGGCAGCAGTCGAAGTGAAGTCATTTCTGTGGACAGCTGCCTGCAAGAGAATTTCCCTTAAATTATCCACTCCTTCCCCACACCACCTCCAGACTAAGGGAAGATTTGGACTGTCTACCAATGTCAGGTGAGCAGTCTTTGACATCAAGGTAGCACCACACTGCTAACTCTGCACAGGCCAGAGGGCAAAATGGACACCCAGGGACTACATCTGTCTGGGGAGTCAGTCATACAGCTGTTTGCTCCCCGGGCCATGGCTTGCTCACCCTCGGGCAGATGCTGTGATCTTGTACGTCCCCGGGACCAAGAGGCGCCAGTAGTCTCCATCCTTGGCGGTGGTCACCGGGTGGTCGATGTCAGCCACGCTGATGGTGGTGTTGAGAATGCCTCTCTTGTCTGTAGCATCCAGCACAAAGCCCCAGACACCACGGTGAACCTGCACACAGACCCACAGCCCTGCTGAGTGCCAGCCCTCACCCTGCTCCCAACCCCACAGCTGAGAGAGCAACAACACCCAAATCCCCCCAGCCCAAGAGGTTCAGCAGTCCCAGAGGAGCGACATGTCCCAAAAAGGGTCAGGTTAGGCACAGGAGCTGGCATGGACAAAGATCACCTGATGAGTACAATGAGCAATTGTTTGGCTCAGGGTGCCACCATGGCACTCTCTGCTCCACACCTTTGTTTGCATGCCCCAGGTGCACAGCACCATAACCAGCAGGTGGGAAAAGCCAATAAAGGCCACTCCAGGCTAGGGACAACTAAGGTATAGTAAATAAGAAGCCCACACTGGGCTGCTGTCTCCATACAGATTTCTGGTATGCTGAGAAGAAGAGCAGCAGAGTTAAGACCTCTTTGGATGGAGATGATTTCTGTGGAGCAGGTACCCAAGTCTAGTCAGGAAGCAGCATTTTGGTTCAGCCCACAGATTAGCCTGCTCCTTCTGGCACCTCTAACGTGAAGCTCAGAGGCAGCTCATGGAGTTGCTTGGGTCCAAGGGTCTGACCTGCTTCATGAACTGAAGGAGAGAGCGGTGGTTCTGCTCCCAGTACTTTGGCAGCTCCTCAGCTTTTGGATATTTCACACAGCCCAACTCAATGGTGACCTCAAAGCAGTTTGTGTTTAAGTAATTCCAGTCTTGCATCCCACCTACAACAGGAATGTTAAAAAAAAAAAAAAAAAAAAAAGTTTTCACAAGGTCTTCTGAAGGCAACTCTACCACAGCTCAAAATAAACCCCCTCCAAACCAAACCCTACCAGAGAAAGCTGAAGGACAAACCACTGCACGCATTTTATAGCCAAGGCTTGTTACACAGGGTAAGACTCAAGCTTCAAAGGGATGACAAGAGAGCAGACAAGCAGCCTCCCTTCTTGTAAATGCCTTTCAAGCTCATGTAGTGCTGTAAAGTGTTATGAAACCATTCTGCTAATAGCCAGAACAACGACACTATAAATTCCTTCCCCCTGGAATAACTTTATCTGGGTACATTATTGAAGAGCCATAAAAGACACCTGAGGCCCAGCAACCTTGGCCAATGCAGAGTCTGTGACCAGACAGAGTAAATTCTTGAAGGTGCACATACATTAACTTGAAGTTAAAGAGTCTAAAAGCCCTTAGGGCCTACCTTACCTGGAACATTGTACCACTGGGCACCATTAGTGATGCCGTGTGGGAAGTATTCAGTGGGGTACATATCCTTACAGGGGCTTCCCTGGTACATCTTGGTGTTCTCCTGAAAAACAGGATGGGACATGTGAAGCTGAGCTTGCACTCAACAGCCACTGGCACTTTTCTTCTAACATGAGTCACACACTTGGGGTTACCAAACAGAGAGGTTCATGTAGACACGTGTTTGGCTGGCTGCAGCACAGACTGCACCCACACCCACAGACATCCCTGCCCCCCCTCCCAGCCTGACTACAGCAATTGCTACCACCTTGTAGTGCACTGGCCCACATGCCCACCCCAGAGCACTCCTCCTCCAGTGCCTACACACAAAACATGCTTGACATCCACCCATGCTAAGAAAGCCTCCCACAGGACCTTTGTACTGTGCTTGCAACAGCAGACACGAGCACCCACAGTACCTGTGCCCACCTCTACCAGCTGCTCAGGAGGTTCCTGGCAGCATCAGGAGTGAGCCCAGAAGGATGTGCCTGTTTTCCTGTTAGAGCTTTACCTTGGAGTAGGAAAGTGCCAGCTGTTGAAACACAGCATCATCTGGGGATTTACTGTATATGGCTATTCCTTGTTCATCATCATCAAAGGGGTAATTAACCACCAGAGAACCTGCAGGGGAAACAAGCTTTGACTCGCACTTGCACACTTTCCAAGCGAGCCCTCAGCCTAACAGAGGAAGTTTTGCTCTTTCCCCAGAGTGCCAAGTCTCCTCTTTCTCAACACTGGCATTCAACAAAGCGTTAAACCCAGTGGCTGGAAGAGCAAACAGAAGGCACTGGGAAGAGCTAAGACCACACCCAGTTGGGAAGGTGAATCCAAGCCATTACACATCAAAGATTTGGCTCCTCCGTGCAGGAGGGATGAGCACAACCTCCTAGTAATCACTTTTGCAGAAGAGAGAAAGCAGGGGAAGGCATTTCCTAGCACATGCATGGTGCCTCTGGCCCAACTGCTGTAATTTTCCAGCCTCCTGGCATTTACTGCAAGCACTGAGAGACTGTAATATCTCTGGCTTACTGAAGCTTTCCCTAAGCAAGTTGTACTAATAGCACCGTGGAACCCCAGACACCACTTCTGCTGGAGAGCTGCCAGCCCCCTCATACCCCCACACACACTGCTTCTGCACTACAAAAATCAAGCAAGCTACCACCTGCAAGTTACCACAGCTACCAGCCAGCAGACAAACTGTCTAGGGAATAAGCTGTAATACAGAAACTTAATTTAGATCACTCCAAGCAGATAATTAAATTACAGCAAATTTCACAGTTCTGCCATGCAGCGCAAGGCAGGGAACCCTCAGGATCCTATCTGCCTCCTCTCCTTTTTTAAGTGCTGTGAAGCCTCCAACAGCCACAGCACTGTATCACATTCCCAGCAGCTGAGCAGGAGCTCATCCCCATCTTCCAACAGGCAATGAGCTCACTGCTCCACAGGGTTTGTCCTCCCTTTGGAGAAGCGGTTGGGATCCTCCCCACAGCTTCTACAAATGTGCCTGGCAATGGCATTTTCCCCCTTTGTTTCCAGCTTCTGATGAATTTTCCAGCAGCATGAACAAAAGGTTTGTTTTACTCCTTTTCCTATGTAGGCTCTTTGGAGATGGCCTCATCCCTGATGCAGGAATCTGGCTGCCTTCCCTCCTGCCATGCCACAGAGAGAGCTGAGAGAGCTCCTCAGGTCATGCTCAGGACACCACGGAGATATCGATATCCCTGTGAACTCTCACCCCTTGACAATCAGTGCCAAGGAAGGAGTCCTCTTTGGCTGCCATACCTCCATGCAGGTTTGCTGAGAGCACAAAGGGGTAAGTCTTCAGCCAGGTCATGACAGCCAGAGTCTCTGGCTGTGGAGGGTCTGCCACTTGGAAGAACTGATCTGGGAAGTTCCTGTTCAGGTCGTAGTTGTTGCTGTTGTTTCTGCCAACGGTGCCTCCTCTGTCTCCTGAAAACAAAACACATGCTCAACTTGCCACCTATGCAAGCTCCCACTTCCAGGCAGAGGCTTCATCCTCTTGCCACAGAGCTCACAACTATCAATTAATAAAAAACAGCAGAGAGCACAACAGTGCTGGCTTCCTGCAGCCCAGAGTGGTGGGACCCCCACACTCCCTCTCAGGACAGGCCTGCTGGGAGCACAGAGGTCTCCAAGGGCCCTTTTCCAGTGGGTGTTTGCACAGGCAGGCCACAGCCAGCAGAAAGGCAGCAAACCACCAACAATCCCAAAGGGGATGTCACAGCCAGAGAAACCTCAGAGCTCACCTTCTCAAACCAGCTGGACAAGTTCTTGGATAAACCCAGGCAGAGCTCTGCTTCCAGAAAAATCATTCTGGACAGACTCTGCTCTGCCAATCTGCAAGAGCCACGCAGCCTTAAGGACTTCCCTAAAAGATGTTGCTGCCAGTTTCAACATCATGATAAAAGCTCTGTATTATGCTTGGACCAGGGCTCTGCAGACAGCCTGGCTCTCACATCACATGTGACTAACAGCATGGACCGAAGCACAGCAAGCATGAGCTGTGTCAAAGGAATGTCTTGGTTTAAAATCAGCCTTAGGATAGCCACAAACCATAAGGGGACCCAAAGAGGGGCAGCATATAGCATTGCTGAAGCACACAGAGCTATCTCAAACAGCTTCAAGCACCAGTCAAACATCCACATCCTGCCGTGCATGGTCCACCCACTCGTCCCAGAGCACACCCAAAGTTCCTTCCCAGCCTCCCTGTGCAGAAAGCATTTCTGCTCCACCAAGGCATTCAGATTTCTCAGGGAGGTATCCCAAGCCTACAGGCTCATTCTCAGTGCTAGAAACCTCACAGATGTTTCAGCCCAGACAGCAATACCTTCCTGGGACTTCTCATAGCCATCAGGGTTCATAGAAGGCATGATGTGGATCCGTGTGTTCTGAACCAGGTCAGTGACTTCAGGATCTGTGCCAAAGTTCTTGCAGAGGTACTCGATGAGGTTCAGGAGAAGTTCTCGTCCCACAACTTCATTCCCATGCATGTTACCAATGTACTTGAACTCTGGCTCACCTGCAGGCACATGGCCAAAGAGAGTTACAACCTCCACACTAATGCTTAGAGACATCTCACCAGCCTGAGCATTGCTCTCCCAGGCCTTTCTTCAGGGCTCTAGGGCATTTACACCTAAAACTGACCTTACTGCTCCCATGACACTCAAATAGGACAAACACTGTTTCAGAGAAGTCCCTTGGTCTTTCTGTCCCCAGATCCCCAAAACCAGCACTGATTGCCCCAGCAACACTTCCAAACTCACAGCAGTGCTGCCCACCGCACCCTGCCTTTTTAGAAAGGCCACTGCAAGGGGCAGTTTGAGCCCTCTGCAGACAGCTGCCAGCTCTGCACTCTTTTTACCTGTGCCCCACATCTCCCAGAGCAAATGGCCTGTCACCAGTGCCTCGCTACAAAGGGCTTCCCACCTTACCTGCTTCGTGGACACCAGGATTGTCAGAGATCTCCATCACGTAGAGCTCCCGCAGCTCCACCGACTTGCCCACGGAGTAGAGGCGGGTGATGTTGGGGTACTCGTTGGCATAGCGCCGCAGGAAGATCTCCATGTCTGAGAAATGGTGGTGGCGGAAGTCCACAGGTTGGATGGGTTGATGGAGAGAGGTTGGGCTGGGAACTTCTTCCTGCACAGGGCTAGAGGCGACGGTAGAGGCAGGAGCTGGCGGCGGCGCCGTGACCTGTGTGACATTCCGAGCCGGCGGCACTACGGTTGGCTGCAGGGAGAAATTCACTTCTGTTGCATCTCCTTCCTTCACCTCAATGTTCTCTTTGGTCACTGGTGAGTAACTGTAAATGATTTTAAAAAACAAGCACAGCTGGATTCAGCAAGAAGGATGCATACTAGAGGCCAAAAGCACCTGCAGCCTCTGCACCACTCCAGCCTACTCCTCCCGGCCCAAACACACTGGGATGCTAGCAACGACCTGAAAGATTCACCAGGGAACAAGCTCGCAGGACTTGTCCCACTGCCACTGGACCCAGCCACACTGCTGTCCTTGCTGTGTCGCAGAGGCACGAGTTCTTCTTCACAGACTTGCTGGGGAAGAAGCCTCAGACATCTCCCAGGGCTAACCCAGGGGCAAGCTACATGTTCACACCTAGACTTGAGTCAACACAAACTCTTACTGAGGCAACCCTGCTCCAGTTTCTCCCACCCAAGAGGTAAGATGCACATGGATCCAAGCAATCCAAAGGTGGCAAGAATGCTGTGCACCCAACACCACCTCAGTGGAGTGGGGCATGAAGTGAACAAACACAGCTGCAGCTCTATGCTGCAGCCATTTACTGCTGTGGCTTCCAGTTAGATCCCTTACACACACAACAAGATGCTTTGGGGGAAGAAATCAAGTGAAGGCGCAGAAGAAGTTGGCAGTGTGGACACAGACTGCCACAGAGACCCTACCCCATCATAACCACAGTCAGGTTGTAGGTCCCAGGCACGAGCAGCCGGTGGTAATCGCCGAATTTTCCTGCTGTGACGTTATGAGCGATCCCAGCAACAACAATGGTGGCGTTCTCCAGGCCAGCTTCACTGACTGCATCCCTCACAAAGCCTTTCACACCCATGTGGACCTGAGGGAAACAATGGAAGAGCCTGACTGAAGACAGGCAACACCAAGGGAACTGTGCCCTCTGCCACCAACACCCCTCTGCCCTTCCTCCAAGGCAGCAGAGCAGGGCAGCTGCCAGGCAAAGACACCCAAGGGCCATGTTTCAGGCAGTGCTGGGCCCAGATGGTGAGAACTCTACAACTACCAAAAAGGAGGTTGCAGTGAGGTAGGGGTTGGCCTCTCCTCTCTCGTATCAGGTGGCAGAACGAGAGGCAATGGACTGACATTGTGCCAAGGGAGGTTGAGGTTGGATGTAGGAAAAGTTTCTTTACTGAAAGAGTGATCAGGCATTGGAACAGGCTGCCCAGGGAGGTGCTGGAGTCACTGTCCCTGGAGACGTTCAAGAAACATGTGGGTATGGCACTTTGAAACATAGTTTGATAGCCATGGTGCTCTTAGGACTTGATCTTAAAGGTCTCTTCCAACCACAACATCTCTATGATTCTCTGAGAGGAATTCCAAAATGCCCTGGAAGAGCAGCATGACTTCAGAACTGATCTTCTCCACCAAATCCTCCCTCTCATCAACATGGGCACACAGCATGAACACAGCAGGAACAAGGGCCATACTGAGGGGCAAAATGCAGCTGCTTCCCTTCCCAGTGCAAACTGTGCCCTACTCAACTCACACATGAGCATCTGGAGACAGCCTGGCAGAGGACTCTCAGCACTGCTGGTGCTTTTCAGCATCACTGGAGGTTCATGACACCAGGGCCATACTCTGCATTACTTAGATCTGCACTGATTGCTCTCTCTGCTTAACACCAAACCCCATGAGGCCCCACTGAGCAGAGCTCTGCTGTCGTAGAGGATGTGGGAACTGTGGTGGAACCACAGAGATACAGGTCAGCTTTGCAGCCACAGATCTCTGCACAGAAAATGCATCTGTTGTGTCACCACATGCAGGAAACAAAGCCACAAGAGCAACTGAAGCTGGAGCTCTCAGCCCTCCATAGACATGAGGGTTTCACAGCTGCTGCCCCCACGCTCCATCCCAGCCCACACTACCTTCTCAATGAAAGCAAGGAGAGAGTCCCTGTTGTTCTCCCACTCCTGCTGAAGCTCAGAGGTCGGAGGGTACTTGCAGCAGGACAGTTCCAAGGTGACCTCAAAGCAGTTGGCCCACACATAGTTGTAATCCTGCATCCCACCTGAGAAAATGAAGCAGACACATGTCCTAAGAGCAACGCACAGACATCTCTCCACAGGATGCAGTTTTCCTTGTTCTTCAGCTCCCCAAGCCATCTCACCCCATGCCTAGCTCTGGAGTGAACAATTCAAGGAGAAAAAAAGTCACATTAGATCATTGTGAGAGTCTGTGCTGGGGAGACTGAGTTCTGTTTCTCCCAGTGACCAGCACAGTGTGCCATGAAACCCAGCCACAGGCAGGTCCTTGGTCCTGGTGCTCTGACAGCTGAACCCAGCAGCACAGCCCTCGGAGTGCACACAGGTTCATTTTACTGTGAAAACATTTTCCAGACACTACAAATGCAGTGTGCCAGGGCAGGCACACCAGAGCGAGAACATCACTGCTGCAGAGTCCTTCACTATCTGCTCCAAGTCACCTTCAGAGGATTCCCTGCAAGAGAAGTTGCTTCACCCACAGTGAGCTTCAGGCCTGCCACAGAAGAACACACCAGGCTATTGGCCTGGGAGGTGGCAGCCCAAACCTGCATGGAGAAAGCAGCTGCAAAGATCACACTGCTGTTCTCTCAACAAGATCTTAGCAAACTCTGGGTGATATGGAGCAATTCTTCCCCTTCTCTACTTCCTCAGCTGCTCTTTTCCTCCAACTCCTTATCTGAAGGCTCCACCACTTGATCTTTAGAGCAGCCAGAGCAGAAAGTCTGTCAAGGTCTGATATGGGGACAGCAGGCAATGAACTCCAGCAAGACACCTTCAGGAAACTCTCCTCTTAAACTGGGAGAGCAGTGATGCCTCCTTCACTGCATCCAGGTCCTGCAAGAGAACTGGACACAGGCTTGGCCACCTGAGGAACTCCAACTGGGAAACCTGCACTTTTCCTTGAGCCTTGCAACCAAGCACCAGCCTCCTCCCACATTTCCTCTTTAAGGCTGCAGTCTCAATCCTATTTAAGGATGTTGCAGTCCCTGGGGACAGCTTGCTAGCTCAGTGCTAAACCAGCCAAACCTTCATGAGCACCAGAAAACAGGATTGCACAGAGCTGTTTTCCCAGTATTGAGCTCATCTTGCTATTCTTACCTCTCAGAGAAACTACAGGTACTGCTACCATTCAGAAAGGTCACCTTGTTCCAGCAAGTGTCCCGACCCCATTTGCTGAAGTTTACTTTCAAACCCCAGCAAGCAAACCCACTTCTCAAACAAGAATGAATCACAGGCAGGTATCAACACTCACAATCCAGAGCTCAGACTTCAGCCTGCTGCTAAAAGCTGCAAATGTTCAGCCTGCTGCTTAAAGGCTGCAAATGTTCAGCCCTCTAAACAGACTTCAGCCTGATGCTTAAAGGCTGCAAAAGTTCAGCCCTCTAAACATTCACAGCAATCTTCAACAGCAAAAAAAAGCATTCCAAGACCACTGCAAGCCTGTGAAACAGATTTCAGAGTCACCCTGACAAATCCCACCACATGAGCGTAGCCAGATGTCATGGCCACATGAAAGGATCACCCCCACCACCAGAGCAGGCAGTTGTGTCAGTATGGAAAACACCATGGAAAGTTTTATGCAGGCTGATGGCATCTCCTGGCTTACACACCCTTCTTCAGCTACAGTCCAGACAGGCTGCTGTGCCATGGCCTTGCCATCACTTCCTAGCTGCCTCCATCCCAACCTGCACAGCAGTGCCTGTGACCACTTAGCCCAAAGACCTCCATACACCAACTGAATGACTCCCCTCAGTGCCAACTGGACACGAGCCCAGGCACTTGGTGTCTTCTGGACAAGTTGAGGAGTCAAGCTGGCTCTCAGAAGGTGCCCTTCATGGCACAGCTCTGTATTTGGCTTGCAGGAGGCAGATAACAAACTTCAGGAGGATGACAGAGCACTGGAACACGCTGCCCAGAGGGACTGCACAGTCTGTTTCTCCAGAGCAATTTCAAACCTGCCTGGACATGATCCTGAGCAAACTGCTCTGGGTGATCACACTTTAGCAGGGAAGCTGGACTAAATGATCTCCAAAGGTCACTTCCAGTCCCCAATATTCTGTGGTTCTGTGAAAGCACAAGCCAGCTTGTGGCACATCATGGCACCAGCCTGCAGGACCCCAGCAGACAAGCCTGTCAGAAATGCACACTTGATGCTTTGCCCACCCAAGTGCCACATCAGTGCTGTGCTAGCAAACCTCACCTGCTTTGTCTGAGTGGCTTCCTCACCACTCACAAGCAGAGCACTCTGCAGGGTGCTGCCAGCTAACTAGAGGCAGGGATGGATACCATGATGCAAATGCACTACCTGGCATCTGCTGAGCCTTTGTCACTGCACGGCCAGGAAAAGCTACCAGCAGCACTTCCCCGAGCAGAGGAGGCTCAGAACAAAGGCGGTGGCTGTGGGCACACATTGTCCCCAAAAGCCAAGGACTGCTGCTTCGAATTGAACAGCCTCACTGCATTGGGAGAAGTAGAGATGGACTGGCAGCAGACAGCAGGATTTAGAGGAACTGAAGCCTGAGGAAGCTATGTGGGCTGGTACCACATCAAAGACATCCCAGTTCCTCTCAATCCCTCTGGGGGCCTGCTAAGGGCACACCGAGCTCTTCTTATTGTACCAAAGCAAAGTGTCTCTGGCCGCCAGACAAAAGCACTGCAGCTTGTGCAGGGGCTGAGATCAAAACAGGAAGGAGAGACACTTCTGGCCAGCGCAAGGGGCCAAAAAAGTGTCAGAGGGTTTCAAAACTCTCCAACTCCACTCAGGAGGAGAAAATTGAGTCCGGTGAAGCTGATACACGCTCAGTTTTAGGCGGCTCCTGTTACCAGGCTCAGAAAAGCAAGCCACAGCAGGCTGCTCTTGCCAGGAAACGCCAGGCAGAGTGAAACACTTCCCCAGCCTATTGCCATCTGTTAGAGCAGGGCAATAACGCATTTGAAAACATCCATCCATAAAGCAGGGCCATTAGGAAGCATATTTAGTGCTTCATCTGCCACTCAAAGAAATGTAGGGCAGATGCTCACCCATAATAGAGCAGCATCGGACTAAATTAGAGCTTGCTACATCCATTTGGGTAAAAACTCTTGGAGAAAATAGTTCATTGCCTGCCTGAGAATTTGGATTGTGTCTGCTGCAGATATTTGGCCTTCACATAGCCCTGCTGCAAAGCAGGACAGCTATTTTTACAGCGTGTGGAATTATGTATTTTTCCATATACCATCTGCACAGCCTCTCCTGGCTACACAGAAAATCTGAAAGTGTAAAGAGAGACCTGTAAACAGTAACAGACTCAAGGAGAAAGAGGAGGGAAAGCACACCCAAGGCAGAGAGCTGTCAGAGTACAGTGCTTCAATTCTACCTGTCTGTTTGGGTAAGAGCTGGGATAACTTGCTGGAATTACTCCAGCACTTTTTAATCCACAGGTGTCTTTCAGCCTCCACTGCACAAAGTTTCAACCTGCCGGCGAAGCTTCAGGTGTATTTCACCAGCAAGGAAGGCAAAGCACAAGTGAGCAGCTCACAGGCACAGCAAGTCAGGATCTAGCTGGCAGCAGGTCACAAAAATGCCAAGAACAAACCAATCTCCTGCTCTGTGCCACTCCTTCAGCAGCAGGACCACACTCCAGGCAAGGACCCCAGACTTCTCACAGCACAACTGCTGCAAAGCCTACACTGAATAGCACATCTCTGCTCCCTGCCAAGCCCAAACCGGGCAGGCAACAGGAGAATGCAGTTCCCTAGAGTCAAGCCTGGGGATTCAGATACCATAAATACACCACATGCCAGGAGAAGCCTTCCAGGCCAACCAGGAAGGACTCTTAATTCCAAAGTGCACTATGCAGAAAGCTCTCCAGTTCCAGCTTTCACTGGAGCAGACACCAAGAGATAAGAGACCTGCAGCTAAGTTAAAGCAGGAAAATGGCAGCGTCTGCCCTGCAGGGCACAGATGGCACAAAGCAAGCTAGAGACACGATTAAACACGTGGCACAAGTTGGTTGTTCTGGGGACAGACCTGATTGTCTCCTAGCATGAGACCAGATGAGCACCAGCAGCAGCATCAAATAGGTGGAGGAATGCTTGGATCCATCAACCTGCAATGGTTAAAACCCAGAGTGGGGTGAAATTTGAGCCTCCCAGTCCAGCAGCTGCACCACGCAGCCCAGTGTGGCACAGCCCTGCTGGAGCCCTCTCACAGAAGAGGACAGAGTCTTCCTAAGAGCTGCACCACTGCAGCATCATTCAGCACAGAGCTGAAAAGAGGCATCAGACCCTCAAAGCTCCAAGGCGATACTTTACTGAAGAATAAACAATGAAATAGAATTTTATGAAGACAATTAAACGCATAAGGGCAGCTAATTATGCACATCCCAGAAAGACATGGCCGAAACCTTCTGCCAGAGCTCACACTGTGCCTTCTGCCATGCCCAGGAAACTGAGGCCACCACAGCAATGTCACGAGCACCCACTCTTATCAGTACTCATTTTAACTGCTCTGGGTTCTGATGCCACTAAAAGCTCTTGGGAAGTTCAGCGAGGCTCATACCCACAGTGAAAACAACCTAGAAAGCACACACACAACCTCAATCCACTTCCAACCTGAGAAGTGCCTTCTGGCAGACACCAGTAACACCTCAAACACTTGGACATCAGAGAGTCAAACTAGCAAGGAAAATAACTTTAGGAAGAGACTGCAAATAGCAAAACCTTCCAAGGCTGCCCACAAAATGCCCTTCTGAACGGTACACTGAATTTGCCTTCTGAAGTGGGCTAAGCACAAGCATGTCCTTCCCACAGATAAGACTTAAGCACTTTCTTAACCACTCTCCAAGCAACTCCTGGACCACATATCAGCTCAGACTTGCAGGTGTTTTTATGATCTGAGCCAGCCATGCAGCAGTTAAAACCCCCAGTTATTAAAAAGGAAGGAAGAGCAGGAGCATATAGAACGGAGAGAGCCTCCAAAAAGCATCCCAATCGTAATCCTGCTTATCTATAGCAGCTGGAATGCAGAAGCCCAATTCAGCTGCCTGGCAGAGTGCCACCTTTCTCTGCACACTTGACCTTAACAATTACTCCAAGGTCTGTGGCTGCCACCTTGCTTTGACACACATAAGAGACTGTTTGCAAACTCAAATGAAAGTTAACGGGGTCTGGCACCAGCGTAAACCTCCTAACTCCGGGACAATGAAACCTGCAGCAGCTGCCTTTCCAGCATGTTGATTTCACATGATAAAACGTGGCAGGAAAATTTCCACCTGTTGAGACATTCTGTTCTCATTTCTTTGTTTTCTCTGGCTTTAGCTCACCCGAAGCCCACAAACTCTGCTGGCACAACCTGATCTGCCGGCCACAGGCACATACCCTGCACGGTTCACAGAACCACATGCCCTGGTTATCTCTTAGAGCTCAGCCCAAGGAGCTCTCACAGGGTATTACTGTGGATTTCCCCAGCCCCGTTTTACCACACACTTAAACTCTGCAATCACTGGGAAAGATCTTCTGGCTTCACTATGAGCCTCAGCAGTTCTTTGGCACAGAGCTGAACGAGTCAGGCGACTCAACGCAGTCACCATGGCGTTGTTGCTTCTGTCACACATGGTTTACTACTGACTCCCCTTTGCCTGCTTTTCATCCACTGCTAAAAATAAACGTTAACACTCAAAGCCCTGAAGGGACACAGCAACTTCACACACCACCAAAAGACACATGTCCTGGCCTCTGTGGTATCTGTTAGTTCACCTGTGTGCTTCCCTTGATCTCAGCTCCCGTGGGTTACACTTTATACGAACTCCTCAAGCTGGGAAGTGCTTCAAGGCTGCCTTCACTCTCCATGTGTGCACCTTTTAATAGCAGTAAAATGGAAATTACCACTTTGGGCAGAAAACACATAGATGTGCCAGCCTCAGCAGTGCTCCAGCCTGAGTGCCACTGTCACTCCCTGTAACCTCTGCCCCTGAATCACCTACAGCCATCAGCGCTGAGCCCCAGAGTGTGGCTTGTCACAGCAAAAGGGTTTATTTCCCCTGAGGCTGGAAGCTGGAGGCTATTGACCAGAATATAACCCCCAGAACCACAGCTCAAAGCCAACAGTTCACACCTTGCCATTTCTTGTGAAAAGAAAGTAGGTGAAACCTCTGCTCTGCAAGCAAAGGCTCATGCACCACTGCCGCAGCCACCAACCACAGGTGTCACCTTCATGCAGAAAGATGAAAAAGTTAATGGCAAAAATGCTGTTTAGTGGGAGCAGGGAGACACAGACCCAAAGCTCTAGCAGCCCCCACCCTTCAGAGCACACCCATCCCACTTCATTCCAAGGGTAGAAAAGCTTAGAGCTGCAGCTAACAAACCACACAGCTCAGATGTTTGTGATAACAATTGCCACCAGAACGAGGCAGCACAGATCATCCAGGATATCCTGTTCCCTCACGCACAAATTCACCAGATTACACAAACCTTCCTCCTGCTGGACTTCCCACAGCAGCAGAGTGAACCTTGAGCCAGCAAAGGGCTGGTGTGCTCGACAGGGTGGGGGAGGGAGGAGGCAGCCGCTGGAGGAAAGATAAAACCACATCTTATTTGAACACAGCATCTTATTTGATCAGTGAAATCCTGGGGAGTGGTTCAGCCACCATGGAAGTCAAAACTTCCTCTTCCAGCACACAGGTGTTCTGTTCAGAGTCAGTAACAAATCCTCCTCCCTCCTTCCAAGACAAGGTGGGTGCAGGATTAACACAGGACTCGGCTCCAAAGCCCACGTTCTGGAAAGATGCTGCCTGATTGGGATTTGTTAAGCTGTAAGCTCTGAAGGATAAACACCATTGGATGTCACTCAGTACTCCTGCCACCAGCCCTACCAGCAGGGAAGCAGGGCAGCCTGGGCACTGGACATCATCACAACTTCTTCAGATCATTTATGAAAGGTTTTTTGTGTGTCCTCATCACAGAAGCTTCTGCACTGCCTGACAAGACCATGGCTGTACAACATCCACTAATGGGGCAATGGTGCAACTTCTCATCACACAGCCAAGATTTCTCTTTCCACCAGCCCACAAGAGCCTTTCCACAAGAGGATCTCATTACACTGCTGTTTAAATCCTGTTTTCAGCAAAACCAACACACAGAGAGCAGCCCACTGCATGGCTGAGCCAGGCCAGCCACCTTCACACAAGCAGCGCGGAGGCACCAGGAGGTAAGCTGCTAATATTCAGATCACTTCAATGCCCAGTGGAGGAATCAGGAGCTTTCCTAGAAGCCCCAGCAGACTGAACTTCAGCTCTTTTCTAGATCCTGCCACACTAGTGGAGGAGAACAAGATGTACTGCTTGTCACAGTCTGCACAGCTCTAGCAGCAGAGCAGTTCCTAGAAAAGCTGCCTACTCCACTGCCAGCAAGAGCAGTTACCTTAGCTCAGAGCACACATTTTACACTTTGCAGTTTCACAGCAGCCTGTTCTGGAGCCATTTACAAAATTACAAGTTTGGAGGTTATAAAAACATCTCAGAATACTGGCACTGGTATAATACCTTTAACAAGAGTACCCCCTTTCCTGTATCCAAATGCAGCAACCAACTAGAGACCTAATGAGAGTTCATTTGGCAAACGAAGCCTCCCACGCACAGGATAACTCTGCAGCATCTAAGAAGATCAGGAAGAATTCTCCAGTTTCTGTGATCTCCGAAGATCTCCCAAGCTGTGACTCATCCAGCACTTACTGGTGCGCCCACAATGCCACCTCCCTTCATTTCAAGCTGCTAGAACACATTCAAAGCTAAAAATACAGCTTCATCACTGTCCTTCCCTCTGTGATAATCATCACTGCCAGTGGCACCATTCTCAGCGGGAGCAAGAAGCTGTTTCTGTAAGACCCTGTTAGGTGAACCAGCAGAGTTAGCGAGATTCACCAACTCTCCATCTCTTACCTTCTACATCATACCACTGGGCACCGTTTGTGATGCCATCTTGGAAGGTCTCTCCCTCCTCGCCCGGGCAGTTGGGTTTGCCAGTTCTCATTATGGGATGGTTTGAGGCATAAGCTTTGGCCAAATACTTGAACACTTCGTCATCGGCTGATTTACTGTAGATGCCTGAGGGCTTATGTGTGGGGGAGTCATCATAGGGGTAGCTTGCCACCACGGAGCCACCATGAAGATTGCCAGAAAGCAGAAACCTGGGGTTGGGAAGGAAAAGAAAAAGAAAAGTCATACTGGAACAATTCCAAGAGGAAGCTGGCTACAGCCACCCAACCAGTTATTCTGCCACCTTCCCACCCAAACCACGTTCTTGGGAGCCTCTATTTGGGATCAATGAGACAAAACGTGCTCGCTGGACAAACTGCCCAGCAGTAATGACACTGTGGAAAAGGAACTCATCAGACTAGACCCATCAGGCCTATGCAGGGAGAACATCTACAGAGCTGCAGCTATACCAAAGCTACATCAACAGATACACATTTGCCCACCACCAAATCAGCTACTCTTGGGCATCCTGGGAGATGTATCCCCTGGGCTTAACAGCAGCCTCCAACGCATCAAGCAGGACTGTTAGAAGGTCTGAGCCAAATCCAAGTGGGAGCATGTTGGAGAAGTCAGCAACCCTCAGGACTGGTTCACTCACTCCCTAAACTGCTGTCTGGCATTATGGGAGACGAAACAAGTTTCCTGCTGCAGCCTAAGGCCAAGCTCTCAAACCCCGTGACAGACAAGCAGTGCCCTGCTCATAAAGCAGCATGCAGAGCTCTTTGTCAAGCTCTGAGCAATGTCTGGTATGCACAACACAACTGACCTGCAGAAATAAAACCTGCATGTGTGACAGAGCTGTTAATATCCCAAATCAGAAGATAGTGCATGACATGCTCTATACCACACTTCAATTTCACCACAGGCAGCATAAGCATTTTGATAAATCCTAAAGGCACTTGCCTCTGCTCTTCCTCCTTCCACCAGGTACAGCACTGAGGGGAAGAATTCTCCTTCTCTTCCAGCCAAATGGGAGCAGAGATAAGGTGACCAATACCTTTGCCTTGCTTTAAGCAGCACACACAAATCACATTACAGCCACTATCTCTCTGTTTTATTTAATCAAATAGCTCTGTTTGCCCAATCATTTTTCTATCAGCAGTTACCTTAGACTAACAATTGTACCAGCATTAACTGGTGCTGCCAGGCAGAGGGACGCACAAAGCACCACCTTCTGCCCATTTCACTTTGGCTTCCATGCACATCCCACCTCAAACACTCAAAAGAAAACTCAATGCAAAGCCCAAGGTATTTTCAAAACGATAATAAGAAGGAGGGGGACAGGCTCTGCTCACTTGCTCCCTGGGATAGGACAAGGAGCAATGGGTGTAAGTTGAAGCACAGGAGGTTCCAGCTCAACACAATGGGGGGGGAACTTCTTTACTGTGAGGGTCACAGAGTACTGGCACAGGCTCCCCAGAGAAGTTGTGGATTCTCCTTCTCTGGAGACTTTTAAGGCCTGTCTGGATGTGTTCCTCTGATCTGTGCTAGAATGTATGGTCCTGCCCTGGCAGAGGGGTTGGACTCGATGATCTCCTTGGGTCCCTTCCAACTCCTAACATACTGTGAGCCCATGAACATGCATGACGTCCCTAGTAACTAATTTTGAACTGCACCAGGTCTGCAGGGATTTTAGTGCAAACTGTCCTAAAAGGATCTTCAGGACAAGCAATTACTGGTGCAGTTCCTCTAGAGCAGTAATCCCCACGGGCATCACCATGCACTGGGTTTTAATAAAGAGAGTTTGTCCAAGCAAATGATGCTCCCTAAACCTGAGCAAACGTTATACAATGCTGTACTTTGTGCTGGTTGGATCCAGCCAACAGCCCTCGTGTCTGCATACCATCCCTTCACTGTTTTGCTCCCTGTCCCCCTTTTGGGAAGTGGGCCACAGTTTGTTTCAGGACGTTGCTTGTACTGGATCAGACTTTGCAGTCTGGCTTTCTCTGCACAACTTGTGGTCATGCTCACCTCCGTGGTTTGGACCTTCCATAATTCTCTGAAGAACATGAAGCAAATGAAGAGACAGTGCCCAGCTTGGCCACTGTATTTTCGAGGGCAGCCCCAGTCCCCAAACCAGAGCTGTGTTTCAAAGGCTGCCCCACTCTGGGCACAGCAGCTTCCACCGTTCACCTCCTCCTCACCCCCTCAGCGTGGGTGCTTAGGGCTGGTCCCACATGCTTCAACAGGAGGAGAGAGAGGAAGAGATCACAGATCTCTGCATTCAGAAATGTTGCTGCACAGATTGTTATTGCTAAATTCAGGGAATTTTCCATGAAACACAAAGATGGGGGCAGTCCTGTCCAACACAGCTCTCCATGAAAGCGTTTGTACACAGACCAGCAGCCATACACTTGACCCCAAATATCTAAAGTATTCCACAGCTCACGGTTAAAGCATTAGTGGCTTCAAGAGCCCAGACTCACAGACAAACTCAGGACAAAGTGGATGAGAAGTTTCCAGCCGTGGGTGCCTGCTGAAAGGAGGCACACACCTGACCACAAAGGTCAGGGCATGGCCTGTGCCCAGCAGAGCTGGCAGAGCTCCTTGGCAGGTGCACAGCAAACTGTGTCCACCAAACTGCTCTGACACATCAGGGTCACATCAGTTGCAAGGTGCAGGATTATTCCCATCTGCGGTAAAAGGCCAACTTGGCACAAGATGCAGGCTGGGGAGAAATTGGTTGGGAAGAGTCTTCTCCCCTCCCACAGGCTCTGCAAGGGAGCAATGGCAAAGACTGGAATTTGGCTCAAGCCCGCAGCGAGTGGCGTCGAGTCTCCCTTTGCCCAGCGCTGTGGGCTGAGAGTACAGGGCGGTAATGGGAGGGAAACGGGGCCGGGCCGCACTCACCTGTTGCGGCGCATCCAGGAGATAAGGGCCTGCACCTCGGGCACGGGCTCCAAGTTGGGCTCGGCGACCCCAAACTGGTCGGGGAAGCTGCGGTTGAGGTCACGGCCACGGCTATTCTCCCTACCGCCCTCTGCACCGCCGCCGCAGTCGCCTTCGCGGGCGCGCTCGAAGCCGTCGGGGTTGAGGCTGGGCAGCAGGTAGATGTCGGTGGTGTTGAGCAGGCGGCCGATGCGCTCCTCACCGCTCGCCCAGCCCCGCACCAACTCCTGGGCCAGGCGGAACAGCAGCGGCCGCGCCAGAGGCTCGTCCCCGTGCATGTTGCCCACCAACTTCACCTG